>APFE031352309.1:0-20510 GCA_000404065.3 Pinus taeda | reverse complement strand
AAAAATGAAAATCCACACTTTCAATCACAAGCTTATCGAAGTTTTGTAAAGAGAAAAATCAAAGCGGATTTCTCAACAAGGGGAGATTTCACAAATGGTCAGACTCTCAAGAATGGTAGACACTAAGGTGATCTGAAGTCCCTACAGCCTCTAAGCTCAGAGCCACTACACAACCAAATTGAAAAACAAGCCCAACAAGCAAAACTTCTAGGAATTTCACCTAAAACCCTAATGCTAATGAAATTAAACCAAGGAAATATTTTAACCAGTCACATGCAGGCATGGGCAGAGGATAACCACTAGAAAAACAAAATAAAACTAACTGAAAGAGAAAAAGTCAAAATTTTCAAAAATTTAGCAGGGTACGGAGGTGCAGAGCTCACCCAGGTGCGGGTACGCTCTGTGCACAAAGACACAGTGCGTACAGGTACGCACTGTGATATAAGTGCAGACTGCGGACTTCAACTAAAGTAATGAAAAAGAAAAAACAAAGCTAAATCAACTAAGTCTACCCAAAGCCACACACAACAAGCTAAAAACAGAAACAAAAAGGCAAGTTTCTCAAGTCAAAGTAAAACGAGGAAAACAATCAAGTCCCCAGTGGAGTCGCCATTTTGTCATGCGGAATTAGTCGATCTTGCGGAAAAGACAGACCTTCTTAGAATCTAATGAAGACCAATGACAAACAAACCAACCAGACACTATCTTTCTCTAAATGCGCTTTTATAAATAGTGGTAAACAAATGTGTTTAAGGGCCTACCTCATGTCCAACGCAAGTTCGGAGATGCCTTCGCTCCTTTGATTCAAGTAAGTTCCTTTGTCGCAAACCTGCAAGCACAAACAAGGCAAACAATTAAATAGCACCTGAATATCCAATATTATAAAACATATTTAACATGAAAGTCAAGGAGTCCATGAAACAAATATCATAAGATACTTGTTGAGAAAAATGAGCTTGATTGTATTAATTCAAAAGAAAAGTAACTTACAACCTTTGCCTTGACGCTGTACAAGCTCCTTCCAGGGTCCAACAAGAAGTCTCCTCTACTTTGACAAGCTTCACTCACTCCCTAATGGGGCCAAAAAGGTATGTGATCTCTCCTCTTAAGCTCAAATAGGAAGTCTTGATTTCACTAGCATTTACCCTCAAAAGTTCAGCTTCTAACCTCTCTGGCCACTGACCCAATGCCTCAATTTATAGTGCAATGGAGATCAGTTACCAGCTCCTCCTTCAAAGGGATAGAGTCCTCCTTCAAAAGGATAGCTCCTCTCAACAAGGGATTAGTTCCTCCTATGATGGGATGCATGAACCACTTGGAGCGAACAATCCACGTAACAAAAGCTTCTAGAAAACTCTAGAATTAACCCAAGATGAGTTTTTTAAGATAAAGATTGCGCCTTTTGACTTTTACAGGGGTACACACCTTCCCCTTTACATACAGCGCGTATAAGTACGCAGATACCTTGAACAAAAGGTGCGGGCCCACAGGAAAAGGTAAGAGAAAGTGCGGAACAAAGTTACATTGCTTTTTTGATGTCTTTCTCTCTTTTCTCAAGCTTGTTTTGAAGAGCTGAGGTTTAAGACTTGCTTAGGAAGATGGTATAGGTGATGATAGGCCTACACCGACTGCAAATAATTAGGGTGACGATATTTTGTGTAACACCATGAAACCAAAGTTACTCTGATATGAAATTTAGGTTTTAACTCTATGCAGTTAATTGTTGCAAATAGATTCTTAATAAAAGTAGACAAAATTCAATGGCATAGACACACATTAATGTAGATATTTTTACCTTAGAAATCCAAATTGAGAAAATTAGAAATGTTTTTAGTATATTCTTCTTTTAATTATATATTATTATAATATATATATATTATATATATATATATATATAATATATATTATATATATATATATATATCATTGATAAATCGCTAATTAATTTACCTTAGATTAGAATAAAAGTGTATTTCCATAAGCCGAATTATAAAACCATGCGATAAAACACCATGCACCAAAGGCCCACTATAAGAAAAAATTGTGTTGAAATCTACCAAAAACATATGCAAAAAATGGCCCAAAATTTCCTTTTCAAGGGTGTTGCCCCAAACTCTCACATAAGGGTGCTTCTACCCCCCTGTGACCCTCCTACTGCATTGAATGTAAATATGGCATGTGGGGGTAGTTATGCAAGGATTATAACACATACCCACGATATGCATATTGTTTACTATGCAAGAATCTCCGCTATCCATCCACAACATTTGTGTTTTTTCTTTATTCTTTCTTTTCATAAGTTTACTATTGATTGAATATGCTTCTAATAATTGGTTAACATTAATTGTAGGCTAGTTAGATTGAATATAGTTAAAAATAACTAACTATAATTGAATATAACTAATTATAGTTTCCCATTTGAAAACATCTCCTTTGAATGATTATAACAAAATATCAAATTATATTGTTGAAGCCAATAAGAAAATATTTAGTTATCAACACTTCATCAAGTGATTCACTCATCCAAGAACCATCGCTCCATAGGCCAATAAATGATAGATAATTTATAAAATATTATAGCAAAGATGATATTCACGAGTGATAAAAAATGGATTATTATATAATTTGTCATCTAATTTGGTACCTTTTGTGGAGAGAAATTGGAGTTATTAATGTGTAGAGCTCATTTTAGGGGTGGATCTTGCTTTGTGATTTGAGGTCCATTAAATTTCAAGCACCATTTGAATATCAATTGACCATTTTGGGGTAAAAAATTTGAATGTGGAGTTATTAACTTCTCAAATCCATTCTCCACATTTTATCTTTCCAATGATATGAAGGTCACCTCAATCAAAGTTCATATGAAGAAGTTATGCCTTTTGGAATTTTTCATATCATGTGATCACCATGTTACTAAGTGGACGCCACGTTACTTTACATTACTCACACATTTGGAGATATTCATGTGTTGGTTTTCAAAAAAAAAATTAGAGGGTTCAAAATAATGCTAATAATGAGATGGATCATGAAAAAACCCCGATCTTACCCTTGAATGGCTATCAGTGCATGTTAGATACAAATTTGTTAGGAAATGAAGGGGTTTTATTCTTATTGTAGTGTTTATCGATCCACAATTGAATAGATAATCCAACAATGGGACATTGAAGCATAGGAAAGGAAGTAGAAGTCCCAATATGAGGCATTGAGACAACAATGTCCATGGAAACTCTATAATGAGCATCCTTTCTTTATATTTTCATTTGATAGCTTAAAAGAAAAGAAGATAGCATAGGCCTCACCTTCCACTTGGGTTCTTACCATATCGGATTTCCTAAAGTACATACTATGTATTCATTATGTGGATGATGCATCATTTTAGTTTAGTTAATTTTATTATTTCATGAATTTAATAGTATAAAATCTAAATCTTAAATAAAAAACCACATAATAATAGATAGCATAAGTTTATAAGAATTGTTGTGACAAATTGTTTAGCAAATATTTTTTATATCAACATAAACACTAAATACAATAATTGAACCTTAAAACAAAAATTTCAATATAATTTACAAAGAAACTTTGAAAAACAATAATAAATATTTTTTTTAAACCTATTTTTAGTTATTCGTTAAGCTATTTTTATTTATTCATTAATTATAATGTCATTATTTTGAAGTTAATGCGTTAAATATCAATAATTATTTTTTTATTTATTTGTCAATTTGTAAGTTTCGCCATTTATATTTATATATTAATAGAAGTAAATTTTTTTGATGTTATGGAGATGCCAAAAGTATGCTTTAATCAAATTGTGGAGTATTTGAAGCGATCTAGGTTGAATCTTCCCTTGATATAATTTATTTTAAAGGATGTCAAATGAATACATGTTTCAATTTATTTTCTTTTGTGTTGAATATTAAATAAAGAAAGCTTCATCTTGGTGGGGTGACAAATCACAAACCACCCCTATGGCACAAGTTGACATGTGAGGTGGAAAAGCAGGGTTGACATGTATCACCCTAGTAGGAGGTAGGTTATAAGTCCAATGGTTGTGCCCTATAAGGGATCCCTCGGTTGTATCTTCTCTCACAACATAATTCCACTTGTAGACTTGAATGTTAGGATATTTTCACTAATGGCATAAGGGAGGTGGTTCCACCATTCAGTATTCTAGGAAAAATATTGATGTTAAAACATCACACAAGTTAGTTTTTTGGTGCTAAGCATGGCCAAGTTGACTGTTCGTGAATGTGAAATTACATTCAAGGGATATGATTACAAATTGACATGATAATTTCAGGGAATGACATCTATTTTTTTGGATGATGAGATGGTCATGATGGGCGAAAGTGAGTGTGATATAATAGAATGGGATTGTAACAAGTTTAGCTTCAATTATACACCCCTGAGATTCCATAAGAGCTACAACAATTGTAGAGAAATCTTATAGAGGGAAAATGATTGGTGTGAGTTAGTCTTGAGGGATGCATGCTTCAAGGTTATTGCTTTGACTAGGAATCACAATACTAAGGTGAAGAAGCTAGTGGTCTCTTCTAAAATCACGACTTATAATAGGGAGATAAGGTTGAGGCTACTACCCTAGGCTAACAAGACATGTAATGAGCCCATATCTAGTTCCTCTTTAGGTTCCTGATAGAAGGTAAAGGGGTTGTGGATGCAATTGGGGAGGTAATTCATAGGCTCTAGGAAGAAATGGACAAGGGGCAGTTATTAGTGGATGGGTACATGATTCAAGCAATACAGATACTAAGGAGATTAGATTTTTTCATCTTGAAAAAATGTATTGGCACAAAAATACTATGGCGACACAATCAATAACTCTGTAAAGATCATGAATCATCGAGTTAAAGAAGTAGCTATCTAGCTCTCACTCTTCAAGGGAAAATGTAACACATTTCTCAAAGGATTATTCATGCTCACCATAACAATCCAATGTCAAATAGGTAGCAAGGAACATGGGGATGATGTAAATGGTGCATGGGGTTCCAAAGGACCCCTAGATGAGCCCATCGTGATCACTGAAGATCCTCTCTAGCCTTCTACCATCTTGGATAGCACACCAGGCTTAAAAATTTCAAGTCCAGTGAAGGAGGATGCACTCTAAGGCATCCCCAAGAGCCCTATCCACCCTCTGGTGCATTTTAACAAAGTCTTTGGTAATATATTCTAGCAAGCTCAACTTGAATCACCAAGATTTATGATTTCCTTTTGCTCTTCACCTAGGTGTAGTTAGTTATCAATGAATGCTATTAAAACCTTATTTCCTATTAATACAGTTGATGATTAAGTATATTTTTCTGTTATTCCAAGCTTTTTGAACACCCAAAAGGAATTGGTTTCATTAGTGACAAGACCCCATATAAATTCTGATTATGTAATTTTTATTTCATTAAAAAACATTTTTTTCATTTCATTTAGTAATGAAGTGAAATTTTATTTGAGTCAATCTTTTTAATGATGTTAGCTTTTGTCCATATCAAATATTTTAAAACTACTTTGAAACTTGGCCTTCAACAAGTTCAACCAGACCTTATTAGTAGGTCAATGACCAAACAGACTTTTGGCCATTTAAAATTTAGAATTTCCCTCTTAATGTATATTGTCTCCATCGCAACATTGTAATCTACTTCAAAAGGAGGGGGCGGTGAAATATCTTAGAACCCTATTTGAAATCTTGTCAACAAAGCACATTATAGGGGCAAAATTTCTTCAAGATTGTGATTGTGACTGGTGCAAGGGTGATTGTTTCAATCAATGCCTCTTTAGGGGTAAGAACGTAAAACAAAACCAATAGTATTTGTAAATAGTTCAAAAAAAGGATGGGAAGGTCCTAGATTCTTTGTTTTATATCATCAAAATAATGAATTTATTTACTGTTTTTTTTTTTTCACTTTTGTGAAGACTGTTTGGAAAGATGTTTTGTTGGATAAAAGTAAAAAGTTGCTGGTTTGGAAACTTTGTTGAACAAAAATTGTGTCTTTGGATTTGGATATTTATTTTGTCCTCTTTTAAAATTCTCTTGGTGTTTGTGATGTGGGGAATTTGGTTAAGGAGAAACAAATTCTATTTCAAAATTATGTTGTATACTCAACAGTGATTGCACATAACTCTAGAGTTTCCTTTCTAGAACATGTCAAGCCCTTGAAATAAAAAAAGACATGAAATAAAAAAAGACAAGAATTATAAGGGAGTTGGTGTTATCTAAAGGAACTTTATGGAGTTTTTTCAATGGTGCCTATCAAAGGGAAAATTGTGGGGTTGGTATTGTCATTCCACTTTGTTAGAATGTGGTTTTAAATGTAAGCTAATCATTTGAAATGGTACGAATTTTATTGTTAAGTTGATTGCTTCATATTGTGCTTTGCAGTTAGCCAAGTGTAAGTAGGTGAAAGTTTTTAACCTAATTGGTGATTCCAAAATAATAGTGAACTTGTTCAATGGAAAGGTGGATCTTCAAATCCTTCACTTGGAATCATGGAAAAGGAAGATTTGACAATTACAACATCTGATGTTCAAATCCTTCACTATTATAGGAAGCATAATGTTCTAGAGTATTTGCTCTCAAAAGAAGTTTTACTTTTGGACATTGGCATTTGTACCTATTGAGAATTCATAATGTTGTTTTATCGTTAGACTTTTCCTTTAATCTCTTTAATCTTTCTTTTACAGTGATAAGCTAGTCTTTCTTCTTTAGATATTATTAAAGCATATTTTGGATGCTAAGTTAAAATGTATGTTAAAAAACCAAATGAACTGCTAGAGAGTCAAAAAATGGTATTTTTTTATTTCTATTTTAATTTTAAAAATATGTTTTTTCCTTTCTTTAAAAATAAAATAAAAATATATATAGATTAAGACTAAATTGAGATTAGCTATAATGCAAAAAGAATGGAAAAATTAGCTATACCTATTATTCTTACACAAATCTATAAATTTTCCCTTAATTATTTTTACTCACAATTCACTTCCACACTTAAACCTTACACGTAACAAATTCACTAATATAACTTTACTATATAAAGTGAAAATGTACGTAGTAAATTCACTATTTATTATAACTTTACTATATAGAGCGAAAATGTATGTGCGTTGTTCATTATTGATCATCCCCATAGACGTTTATCAAAGCACAGACAAACATCTAATCTTGCACAGTGGTTTCCTAAACGGAGATGGAATAGAAAAATAACAGTCTTACAGCGACTGCTTCTCACAGGAAACACAAATGAATAAAAACGCAAAACATTTCATGTATTGCAGTTAAGTCTATTAAAAATTACACTGAAGATTAGGTTAGAAAAAGGGGACATCACATCATAAACTACACATCCAAATCTCATTTGGTATATGCTGAGTTATTCGGAGAATCCTATTTCCACCTCTATCACATATTTAATGAGCCCTGATATGCTGGGGCGATAGCGTAATATAACGGCGCCGTGATGACCACCAGAGAAAAAAAACAGCGCCCATTATATTACGCTATCGCCCCAGCATGTCAAGGGTCATTAAATATGTGATAGAGGTGGAAATAGGATTCTCCAAGTTATTCTACCATCATGGGTCGTGCTCAGCTGAGAGGAAAAAATATACAACACTGAAGCGACTTCATTCGCATCGTAAGTTTTCCGCGCCGAGGGGGAGTTGATGTTACGACGTTAATGTTAAAGGGACATGACGTTTAAAAGATGACGTTAAAGTAGGCTTAATTTCAAGAGTCACAGGGAACCCATTAAAGAAGAACACATACGTGTCATTGGATTAAAGAAAGTAAATAAATATCCAACATCACATCACATCAATTTCGGAATAAGGAAATGTGCATTGAGTGTTCTACTGGATTTAGGAAATGTGCATCGTAAGTAACCATAGTTTTCCGTGCCGAGGGGAGTTGATGTTACGACCAGGGGTTGGATTTTGGAAATGTGCATCGTAAGTAACCATAGTTTTCCGTGCCGAGGGGAGTTGATGTTACGACCAGGGATTGGATTAGGAAATGTGCATCGTAAGTCACCGAGGGGAGTTGATGTTACGAATCACGACGTTGATGTTAAAAAAGTTGAGGGACATGACGTTCAAAAGATGACGTTAAAGTAGGCTTAATTTCAAGACTCACAGACGTGTCATTGGATGAAAGAAACGTGCATTTCGTGTTATCATGGATTTATAATGCGATTTTTTGAAGTTTTTTTGGTCAAAATCCGGCAGCAATTTATTGGAATCGCAAGTTTAATAGTTATTTTCTGCACAATCAAAGCGTCCCAGGGTTTTTCATGGTGCTGAATCCAAATATGCAGTTAAAAAACTATTTTAACTGCAACAAATCAAGATTTAACCTCAATTTCTTCAGCCAGATTCCGTCACCGGAATCTCCAAAAAATCGCATTATAGACAACTCCGTTATGAATTTTGCAAATAAATTAATTTTTTATTTTATTTTTATAAGAAATTGTGTCTCTAAGATAAAAGAGAGTAATAAGTAATTTATAAATTAAAGGTAAAAATATTATAAAAAAAACATTGAAATTTATGATTGGAAATAATAAAAATATTTTTTTTTTTAAGTTAAAATTATTTCTATTTCGAATAAAAGTATAGAAATTTAAAAATAATCATACTCATAATAAGTGAGTAAATCAAGGAATAAAGATACAATGCAGTTAAAAATGATAACCGAAAATCAAGATCCGAATAAAAATTATTATAAAATTATTATTATTGAAATAAATTAAGATATTAAAATATGAGAAATCAAAAGAATTTAGATGTGGGCGTTGATTTATGAAAAACAGGAAGCATTTTTTTCCTTTATACGTTTTTATATTTTTAAATTTTAAAAATTCATTAAAAAAAAAATTAAATTATTATTATTATTGGTTTATTAATTGTAACATGTTATTATAGAAGTTATACATATATAGATTTAGAAAAATATGTAACAAGATTCTTAACTATGGAGATTTAATTCAAATTTACAATGAAGATTATTAACATATAAATAGGTTTTGTTATAATACTATTGTTTCTCAATACCACATATGCTCTTTCTCTCTCTCTCTCTCAATAATTATTAGGTGGATAGTAGGGACTTAACCTCAACTAAATATTTTTAGTAGTACACACCTACCACAAGTTGTGATTTATGTCAAAAGTAGTTATTTCCTTTCTTCTCTTTACTTAATTTACATTAAATTTATAATTTAGTCAATTTTATGTTTTGTTTTTTAAATCTTGGTGATATGGGATGTACAGTGAGATAAGTATTTTGATTTCTATTGCCTTTTATGAGACATTCAATTTATTTTGCTACCCTACTCTGAGCTAGGTTAAAATTTCCCTATTTCAAAACAGATAAGTCAAATAAGGATGAAGAGCTTTAACTCTTAAGGGACCATGATCAAATCTTATTTACACTAGGAAGTTAACAAAGGATAATAATTTATTGCAAGATAATTTTGGGCGGCCCACTAACAAGATAACATTATTTAATAGTGCAAAATTACCAATTTTGTTGAGTTAGAAAAGAACCAATATAGATCAAATAAACAAAAAAAAAATATGAAAACTCAATTGAAATAGGGATATCTTCCAGTGTTGATATACATATAATATAAAATTCAAGTATCCCTACCAATAAATATTTAATGTTAGCTAATTTGGATGTTGTAGCGAGAACTTCTCAAAATGAAAACGCATATTACGAGGTTTAGACTGAATATATGTACATCAATTTATAGGTCAATGGTCTAAGTGATGACTCGGGAGTACTGATGCTTCCAAAAATACATCCCAGGCCATGATAGATTCAGTGACTAGAAATTGATCCAATTTTGATGACACTTGCTAAGCCCCTCCACTTTTATTCGTCCAGTTAAAGGTGTTGTTGGTAATGGCGAGATATACCAAGTTAATTTTGTTATTGTGTCTTAGAAGATAGTAGAGTTTGCATCGAGCCATATTATGCCTCCCTACATCAAATCTAGTGATTTGATAAGTTTGAAGTCACCACCAAGAATCCAAGGGGCAAGAGAGAGGAGGATGTGCATTCAAGTGAAAGATTGAAGGAAAATAGGCTTGTCTCTTAGAGAAGTTAGGCCATATACATTAGAGAGAAAACAAGTGTCTGTTGAACCAATTAGCCAAAATTGGACAATGAGAATGTGAAAGGTAGCAAACATATTTAAAATTTGAATCTTCTGGGCATTCTGAATTATGGAAAGGCCCCTTGAGTGTTGTTGGGAATCTATAGTGATCACATAATAGTTTCTTCCCTAATTGCTTAATATATTTGAAATGGCATCTCTAGAGGATTTAGTCTCCTCGATGATGTGGATCATCATATTGTAGGATTGTCATATTTCCATTTTTATTTTAGGAGCCTCTATTTGCTTTTATAACTTTGAGGCCTCTAATATTCCATGAGATGATTTTCATTTCGTTTGTATGTTGGAAATAGGGAAAACATATGTTATCATCCTTATATGTCTTGAATTAACCAACATACCTCCCAATTCATCCAAAAGTTGAAAATTTATTTTCCGACCTTTTCTTTTTTCCTCTCTATGCAACTTTGAGGATTACTTCAAAGGCTAGTATTAGAACCCTAGCGACCCATTATTGGATTGTCTAGACGCATATTTCATATCAACCTGGCATGATTTGAGGTATGCCCTATAGAGTAATTTGACTTGGTGTTTAGGAAGGGAAAATGGGTCTTTCCAATTTTAGGTTTTCTCCAAGCTCAGAAAATCATGGGAGTCGAGCTCCATATCATAAATTAGGTCAAGGGAAATGTCAAGGATTACGAGTGGTGGGGCTTGGGACATCGATTATATAGGGGTAGCAAGGGATCGATGAAGAAAGTGGCTTTCTCGACAAAAGAGGGTAGGGTATAGATGGAGGAAGCGATTTTCTCAACAGAGGAGGGGAGGGAATGGACTATATCATGTATCTCAATTTTTAGGGGTTGCAAGACTAGAGGAGGGTTTGCAGAATCTAGAGAAGAGAGTGTGTTAAAGTTGTTATTAAAGGGGGGCTGATCATTAGAGGAAGAGGAATGTGAAGTAAGGTATTTAGGGTTAGAGAATTTACCACCTACTTTGGTAAATCCTTCATCATCAAGAGAAGGGGGAGAAGCAAAGTTAGATTTAGCAGTAAGTGAAGGGAAATTCATGGCAACTTTGACACCTAAATAGGATGCACTCATAATCACGGGTTTTCTACCAAAGATCATATTGACAATATATATCAATAAACTTAGCTTGAAATATTCATATAAACACAAATTTGAGCATATGAGATATACCTGGCCTACTTAGTATATTTCAAGAATTTGAAAAAGTGACTGAGGATGGTGTCGATGTTTGTCAGGGTTTACTCATCCCAAAACTCTTGTGGTAGTGAGCACATTCTAATCCATAATAAGGTGGAGGTAAAGTCCTCTATGTTTGTTACAAAACATTCCATCTATAAATAGAGATATAACCTTGCTAATTAAAAAAATACAGATTGTTTTTTAATACTCTTGTTTGGTCTTCAATGTTGGAAAATATGACAGAAAAAAAACCCTTTGCACCTAACTCTAGTCTTATCTACCGATTAGGATTCCATTTGAGTTGTATCTAGTTAGTGAAGACTTTTTATGAAGGATAAATGCCAAGAAATTTCCCCATTAAAGCATGTTCCCACATATATTGTATATAATCCTCAATGCATATGGAGTGGAGTTCAAATTTTGGGTTTATAGTTTCCCTTGGTGGACTACTTCCCGATTGACACTTTCCCGATGGGATGGGGGTTGCTATGTTTTTGGATGATATCAAACAAGGTTTTTCCCCAAGCTAGTAGGATTTACGACAAATGATTTCCCTATGTTGTCATAGACGGAAACAACCCGGATGTAGGAAGATGTTCCTCTCCCTCCACTAGCATTTTCCATAAGAAGAGTGGTAAAGAAATTACCATATAATCAATGGCTAGAGTTTGGTTCATATTCATAGTATTATCTTATTTTATTTTTAATAATATTTTTTATTTACAAATTTATGCCATTTTGTTGACTATTAAATATTTATTAATAAAGATACTTGAAATTTTTATTATTTGTACGTTAATATGTGAAGATATTTCTTTTCCAAATGGATTTGTATCTTTACTCTTTTTTTTTGTCATTTTTTTCTATGTCGATTGGATCTATATTGATTATTTTCTTCATGATTTGGACTTTAATATCTAATTATTCCTCTAACTCAATTTAATTGGTCATTTTTCACTATTGAACAATGTTCTCTTGTTACTAGGTTCCTAAAGCTTATTTTGCACTAATTTCTTATCATTTGTTGACTTCTTAGTCTAAGTAAGATTTGATTGTGGTTCCTTGGGAACAATGTTATCTTGTTACTAGGTTCATGAAACTTATTTTGTACTAACTTCTTATCATTTGTTAACTTCTTCATATAAGTAAGATTTGATTGTGGTCTATTTAGAATTAAAAATTTTCATCCTTATTTAATTTGTCAATTTAATAGGTTGATAGGTGTTTTTATTTTCGAATAGGACAATTTTAATTTAACTAAAGTAGCCATATAAATTAAATAGATAGTAAAAACCTATAGGCATAAAAATACTTATCTCATGATACATTCCACATTAAAAATATTTCTTAATTTTAATTAAGAAATAATTAAAATTCGTATTAGAGTTTCTTCGATTTAATAAAGTTCTAGTGTCTTTAAAATTTTTTAATAAGAACATTTACCATTTTATTCTAATAAGTAATACTCGTCCTAATAAAATGGTTAATACTAATTAGCTAAAAAACTTTTTTAATAAGATTAAGGTATAGAAATCTAAATAAATATATTGAATTAAGCCCTAGAATTAAAAATAATAATGGGTTTATAATAAGGAGATTAACCATTAGATTCTCAGTATTTAAAGAAATTATAATTAGTAATAATATTATTAATTTATAAGGGTAATGGTAAATAATTATATTAATATTGTAATAATAATATTCACATTAATAGTAAATAATATTATATTTATATTTATATTATTTATAATATTATAAATAATAATTTAGTTAAATGGGTAGATAAGAGTAATATTTACCATTTTAATTATATATATTATTCTCATCCTAATATAATGGTAAACAGTGATATTAAGAATGATAAAAAAGTTTTTAAGGTAAGTACATAAATAGGAAAGGAGGGAGAACGAAAGGTTACGTGGGTGGCTGCGCGCTCTGGATCCCGCGCCCTGCTGCGCTTCTGACCTCCCCTCTGCGTGCCTGCGGCTGGCAGCGCTGCTGCTAGGCAGCTTTCCCCCTCTGCAAATCGCCTGGGCCTCCTGCCCCTTCCTTCCTCAGGGCCTCCTGCCCTCCCCTCCCTTGGGTCCTTCGTTGGAGCGCCTTCTGCGCTGCTGCCATTGCCTGCTATGGATCCTCCCTTCCTGGATCCGGATGATCTGATGAAGTCCTTTGCTTCGCTCATCCCAGAGAACGCCTCGGAGAAAATCCTCCCTACAGCTTCAAAGTTCATCAAAAAACTCGATGAAATTCCGGAAGTCTCGCTCCCTCCAGCCCTACCGAGGAGAGTTGTTGTTGCTCTTGCAGAACGAGGCCTGGTTGGCCAGTTCATGGGGCTATGGCCTTCTCCCCGTACTGTCCAACGCTGGGTAGAAAGAAATTGGAACTCGATGGTCCAAGGAAAGATAGCAATAAGGTTCTGTGGAAGGGGGTTTTTCACCTTCCTCTTCGAAACAGTGGAGGATCGTAATCTCATCTTCCGAAATGGGCCTTACTTTATGGATACACGAGGCCTTTACCTCAACAGATGGACCCCCGACTTCGATCCTGAGATGGATGTTCCCAACGCTGTCCCTGTTTGGGTTCGCCTTCCCCACCTGCCTCTACACTGCTGGGGAGATGAATCTGTAAGAGCCATTGGGAACGCTGTTGGGAAATACATTGACAGATCGGAGCCAAAGGAGAACATGCATGCATGCGCTCGGATATGTGTAGAAGTGGATCTGGGGAAAGGGTTACCAGAAGCAATCAAACTTAAAGTCGATCAGTGGACGCATATACAGCAAGTGGACTACGAGCAGCTGCCGTTTAAGTGCAAGGTATGTCATGAATACGGACATTTTGCTAATAGATGCAGTAAATCTAAATCTTTAGACTCTGTTAACACTGTAGAAGCTCTAGAAGAAGCATGGGAAATTGCTAAGAAGAAAAAACCAAACCCCCCCACAGGAACATCCTCGAATCCCCCCTCTGAAACCCCCATCCCCCCCTCCCAACCCTCTTGGGCGGGTTCCTTCTTTCCCTTTTCCTCCTCCAATCCTTTCGAATCTCTGTCTGTAGAGGACCCCCCCTTTTCCTCCCCTTTCCCCGAAAGGCCCATGAAACCCCTTCCTGCCCCCTGTGCAGAGCTCCCCCACCCCAATAGTTGGAAGAATCCTCACAGGAACAAGTCGAAAGAAAACATCACCTCCACTGACCCTCCAAGAAAAGTGGGAAGGAAGTCAAACAAAGAGATAAGGGATGAGGCAACTGCAAAAGAAATGGCCACGGGGACCCAGCAGCCAATGGATTCATATTTAGACAAGACCAAAGGAAGTGGAGAGAAGCTGAAAGAGAAATCCGGGGTCCACAACAAACATGGTAAATGATGATTTTGGTCTCTTGGAACTGTAGGGGGATGGGCTCCTCCCTAAAAGCTAACGCAGTCCGAGACCTTCTGAAATCAGAACATCCAGACTTCCTCCTACTCCAGGAGACCAAAATTACTGAACAGGAATTCCAAAATAGCATGAAAAGAAGTAGAAATTATGAAGGAATAGCAACGAGCGCAGTGGGAGCCTCAGGTGGAATAGGGACAATTTGGGACAAAAATAAATGGAAACTCAAAGATTGCAGGCGGAACAGATGGTGGATCAGATTAGACATGCAAAGCTCAGTCATGACAGAAGAATACTCTATATATAATGTCTATGCCCCTCCCCACTTCAGAGATAAAGCCTCTTGCTGGGAGTCAATCTCCTTAGACCTTTTGACTGCCCCTGGAAGGAACATCTTCCTGGGAGGAGATCTGAACTTAATTAGGAGTGCTGAAGAGAAGATGGGAGGGAATTTCTATGCTGACCCTTCAAGAGAGGCATTAGAAGAAATTATTCAAACACACAATCTAGTTGACATCCCACCCAAAAACGGGCGTTTCACATGGTCAAATAAGAGGACAGGTAAAAACAACATCAAAGAGAGGCTGGATCGGATATTGGCTCAAGAGAGAATAGTGGCTAATTTCCCAAGAATACAAAGCACAATCATCCAAGGCTTCATTTCAGACCATAAGCCAGTGGCTCTACACTTGGACAAAGGGGAAAATATGGGACCAATTCCCTTTAAGTACAACAAAACGTGGGACAACAGAGAAGACTTCAGAAACTTGATAAAGGATCAATGGGCAATGGACATTTCGGGCTCCCCTCATTTCATCTGGGAAACCAAGCTTAAACTTCTTCGGACTGCCATCAAGTAATGGGCAAGGAAATACGCAGCGGAGGAAGGAAAAAAGAAAATCGAGCTCCAAACGAAACTAACTCAGTGGAACCAAGAAAAGGAAAGCGTCCAAGTTACTGAAGATGATCAAAGAACATAAAATGAACTGTACAAGGAACTGTACAAACAGAACCGACTGGAAGAGGAAGAGCAAAGACAGAAATCACGATGCCTCTGGCTCAAATCAGGAGATAAAAATACCTCTTTCTTTCATAACAGCCTCAAACTAAGGCGAGCAGGGAATAACATTGGAAGGATAATGGTGGATGGAAGGGTTGTAACAGAACAAGAGAAGATCAAGGAAGCAACGTCCCGACACTTTCAAACTCTTCTAACTGCTGATCCTATTTACCTGGAAAACCCGGGTTTCCTCAATATAATCGAGAACAAGATCTCAGAAGCCCAAAATGCAGATCTGGACAAGGAGGTCACGACGGAGGAAATAAAATGGTCAATACACAACATGTCCCTGGACAAGGCTCCAGGCCCAGATGGTTTCACAGTGGCCTTTTACAGAACACACTGGGAAATTATCAAGAAGGATTATATAAGAATGGCAAAAAACTTCTTCACAAAATGCAAAATGGGCAGCAGCATTAAATCCTCCCATCTGGCTCTGATCCCCAAAGACCCTAACCCTCAATCCTTTGATAGATTCCGCCCTATATCATTGTGCAATGTCTCCTACAAAATCATCACTAAGATCTTGGCAAACAGGCTTAAAAAAATTCTCCCTTCCCTCATCTCTGAGAACCAAGGAGGCTTCGTCCCTAGGAGGCATATAACGGATAATGTAATTCTCATACAGGAGGCAATCCACAGCAGTATGTCTAGAAAGGAAAGGGGCATGATCATTAAACTTGACATGGCGAACGCCTTTGACCGGGTTAACCATTCATTCCTTCAGGCCGTCTTGAGGAATTTTGGGTATCTTTGAACACTTCATTAGCAGGGTCATGGAATTCATTTCCTTCAATTGGACAGCTCCCCTCATCAATGGTAGGCCTGTATCGCCTTCAAAATTTCAAGAGGCTTGAGGCAAGGATGCCCGCTTTCTCCCTTTCTCTATATTATCATGGCTTAAACTCTAAGCTTGCATCTGGAGAATAAATGAAGGATAAAGGAAATAACAGGGATCGATATAGTCCGGGGATCCAAAGGGATTAACCACTCCCTCTTTGCTGATGACACCCTTTTAATTGGAGGCGCATCAAGCCTTATGGCTCGGAGGTTCAAGGAAACGCTGGACCTCTTCCTCCAAGATTCTGGAGGTAAATTAAGCAACAACAAGTGTATGATCTACACTTGGAATGTCCCAAGACACATAACCCAGAGAATCTCTTTAATCATGGAGATCCCTGCCCAAGGGAACTTGTCCCATTTTATGTATTTGGGGTTGCCTTTAGCCAAGGAAACAATCAAAACTGAGATATGGGTAAAGCTAATTGAAAAATTGAGAGGGAAGCTCCAGAGCTGGGGAGTGTATTGGCTTAACTTAGCAGGTAGAACAATTCTCATTAAGGCTATCCTTTCAGCCCTCCCAATCTATCAATTCGCCACTACTCTTGCTCCAGCGAGCATCCATAAGCACATGGAGCTGATAATTCGAAGTTTTTTGTGGCAAGGAGGAAAGCAAGACACAAAAAAGTTCAGCTTGGTCAAATGGAGTAAGGTCATTCTCCCTTTAGAAAAAGGAGGGCTCGGAATTAGAGTTCCAAGGCTTGCAAACATGGCTATGGGTTTCAAATTGATCTGGAGGATTCTCAGTGAGCGAGGTGCTTGGTGGACAGAGATCATCAAGAGAAAATATCTGAATGGGGCCAATAGCAATATCCTCACAGAAACCATTATTGACAGACAAAGTACACCAGTGTGGAAGCTGATCAAAAAATCTCTCCCCCAATTCAAATTTCATATCTCAAGAGCTCCGGGCAATGGGAGAGGTATCAGCATTTGGGAGGACAGAATTATGGGCTTGGAGGCTAGAGGATCTCTTCCAAATTTCGGGCCCTTGTAATGATGGATGATGGAGGAAAACCTCAAAACTCTCTATGACATCTCTCTCTGGGATCAAAACTGCTGGAAAGGCTGGAAATCTCTCGCCCTCCCCAATGACCTCATGAACATCTGGATAGAGCTTAAGTCTTCTCTCATTGGCTCAGCTCCCACAAATATATTGTCAGACGACAAGTTTTTTTGGGACCCAAATGGAGGCTGCTACACGGTCAAAGAGTGCTACAGAGCCCTCCAAAACGCCTCAGCAATAAATAATTGGCCACTTCACAAGGTAGCTTGGAGAGTTGAATGTCTGCCAAAGGTTAAAATTTTCAATTGGACCCTCCTTCATGGCAAAATTCTTACTGCGGAAACCTAAGGAAGAAGGGCATCCATGGCCCCTCAATATGCTGCATGTGCAGGGAGGCGGAGGAAAGCAGTATCCATCTCTTCATAGAGTGTCCCTTTGCAAGGTCTTGCTGGAATCTCATTACTAGCCCTCTAATCATTGGCGATCTCCCCAACTAGATCACCCTCCTTCAGAAAAGCTGGGGGAAAAGCTTTCCCCAATCTAGCAAAAGAAAGAACCTAGCTACAAGGATGTGGAACAGTATCCCCTCAAATCTTTGCTGGTAGATATGGATCGCCAGAAACAAGTGCATTTTCAACAACATGAAGCCAGATATTTCTAGAACCCTTGCTAAAACGATTGCACTCGTTACAGAGACCATTGAAACAAATGGTATAATCCAGGCAGATCCGGAATTGATAGATGCAAGTGTAAAAGAATGGATGTGCAAATTCAAGTATGAAACAAGAATTCAAAATAAAGTATACAAAGGAAAAGGAAATCTGGATTGGAAACTGAGAGGAACTAAGGAAGAAGTCAATAACTGGATTCAAAAGCAAAGAAGACCCACCCTCCATTTTGATGGGGCATCAAAAAATAATCCGGGACAAGCTGGAGCCGGAGGAATCATCAAAGATTCTCAGGGGAAAACCATAGTCAAATATGAATGGGGATTAGGCTCCATGTCCAACAACAAGGCTGAGGCCTACAGCCTCCTCCTGGGGACCTCTATCGCCATAAATCTAGGCCTCCAAAACCTTCTTATCATGGGCGACTCTGCAATTATAATAGCGGCCATGACCTCTGGGAAAGATTTCAAGCAAGTGGCCCTAAACAACATCAAAGGCAGGATAATGGAGATCACCAGAAGTATCAACGATGTCACCTTCAAGCACGTCCTCAGGGGAAACAATACAGAGGCGGATGAACAAGCGAACAAAGCCACTGGCAGGCGGACAGGTCAGGTCAAGGAAAATGATGAAGTTTACGAAAAAGCCATACCATAGGCAGGGTTTCCCAATTCCATCACTCTTGCACACCAGTCACCTCAGGAATCACCTTCTGCGTATTCGGTCCTCCCCCAAATCTCCCTCCTCTCCTCCAAATCCCCTCGGGATCCCAACCTGGCAGCAACGGAATCTAATCCTCTCTCAGGATACGGGTATGATCACTAAGCACTGTCTCTTCATGAACCAGCCTCTGAGTAGCGCAGCCATTCTCAGGGCGCGTGATCGAGCCCATCCCCTCTGCAGGCTCTTTGACAGCAGAGACATCATTTCTGAGGATCTCTCCCCTCCCAAGACTAGATCCGCCCAGAACTTGATTATGCATTGGGACAACCTCTCTATTTCTATTTATTGCTGCCTGGCTATCAGTCTTACCACAGTGCATGAAATCGCAAGGCTTCATCTCAGCGATCTCTCCAAACGCAGGCTCCTTCCTGAAGCGGCCATCTCGAACTGGGATCCAGTGCACCGCCACTCGCTTCTGGTAAAAGCTAGATTATGCTCAGTAGTTTTATTTGTAACTGACCTTCTGTGTCTTGACAGTTGCAGAGGCTCTGGTTCTTCTTCGCAGGCTATTTTCATCAACCTTCAACGCTCATCGCTCCCCTCACCCCTGTTCTCACTCCTCTGCATTAGCGTTTTTTTCCCCGACTTTCCCCTTCTCCACGATCCCCATCTCTCCCCTTCCTGCTCAACTTCCTGCAATCTGTTAAGTAACATTGCGGACCATCATGATTAGCAGAATCCTAAGGAACTAGCAATCAATCTCGACAGGCTCTTCAGCAAAGAATGCACCATGTGCAAAGCCCATACAGTCATGATCAATAGATTCGTTAAGCATTTCAATGAGCTGAAGGAAGATTACGAAGCGGATAGCAGATCAAAGCAGAAGAAACTTGAGAAGCAGAAGGAAGAAATCGAAAATCTGAAAGGAAGATGCAACCACCTGGAGAAACCCAATGCCTGATGATTCGGTCACTCAGAAACTTCCCTAAAAATAGATGGTCTGTAAATTTCGTAGGATAGGTGGTGTGTTTGTCAGGCAATATAGCCGTTTCCTTTTCAATTTCAGTCATAGAGGCAGAATCGAGGAAAATGGGTCTGCGCACCCGGTTTTGATCCTCTTTGCCCAAACCTCCGATAACTATGTACTAGAACTATGGTTTTGAGTTTTATAATACAAAAGTAACCGACTCTGTTAAAAAAAAAAAGTACATAAATAGATTAATAAAATAAAAAAAGTTCAAGATTTAAAAAAAATAATATTTACCATCTTATTCTAATAAGTAAAATGGTAAATATTAATAATATATTAGGTAAATATGATTAAAAAGTGTGTTTGCATAGGTTATTAAGGAATATATGTTAATAAATATATTGATAAAATAATAACTGAATTAAGTTCTAAAATTAAAAATAATAGGAATATTAACCATTAGATTTCTATTATTTAAATAGATAATATTTATTATTGGTATCATATAAGGGTAATGGTATTGTAATAATAATATTTACATTAATAAGCGGAGATATTTAATATTATGTATCACATTTATAATTATATTATATA
>APFE031352308.1:0-10123 GCA_000404065.3 Pinus taeda | reverse complement strand
ATGGATGAAGTAATATTCTTGTTTTATCATGTAATTTCTTTGGTCAATTCGCACTTGGTTGGGAGATGGATGTATGCATTTTTGGCGGTAGGAAGGTCATTCATAGTGTATAAAGTCATGTTTCTCTTACAAAAAATCTTCTTGCAGATCTTTCCTATAGCCAGGGGGAGTTTGGACAACACAGCAAAGTAGAAACTTCAGCATGAACTTAGGAGGAGCATAACCCTTTGCCCTTGATGTCAAAGGGGGAGAATGAATTTGAGTGACTTGGGGTTGCCATCAAGTCCAAAGGGGGAGATTGTTGGCATTATGACACAGGTTTGGCACTATGGTACAGGTGTTGTCCTTGATGGCAACTCACTCAAATGGTAGATCAACAGTTCACGCTATCAGAATGAAAGAAAATGAGGTATATGCAAGTTCCTCTTAGAAAATTTTCGTATATATGTGAGATCACCGATCAAAAGGCGCGTATACATATACACACACTTTCATGTAGAGAAAAGCGCGTACATGTGGGAAAGTTTATGTTTAGTTCATGGTATTTAGTCTGACATATTTGAACGTATGGTTTTGGTCCTTGGTATTGCATACAAAGTATTGAACCTTGGTATTGGGTCCCTAGTATTGATTTTCAAAGATTTTGGACCATGGTTAAGAAAGACCTAAGACTATAAAAAGGGAAGGAGATCATTTGGCAAGGGTAGCGATTCAAGTATTGAATATCTGAAGAAATGCAAGATCAGGAACACTGTGATTGGTTTATGGTGCATTGCTGAATCTGATCCAAGGAAGAACCTGAGTGTTAAAAGATGGATAAGTTCTATTGATGAATCAAGACCTTAAGGCTTGAATGGTAGTATCATTGTATGGTTTTTGATTTGTTATATTTGGCGCATTATTAGATCTCTAAATCTGATAAACTGGGTATAATTGATGTCTGAAACTTGAAAAGAGAAAAATTTCCTTGTATAGATCTGTACACAGGTTCGTCGCAGCATAGGCACGTATACATGCAGGTTCAACAACTGAAGAAGGCGTATATGCAGGTTGACTTTGATACAGCTGCATATGTACATAGGTTTATACATAGTGAAGTAGCGTATGTCTCTTGAAATATGTTTTAGTTGCTTCTTTGTAGTACTGCAGTGTTCTGGGTTTAGCATTGGTGTCTGGCTACTGGTATTGTTTTCTGGTTACAACATTCTGAGAAGTTATTTGTTGATTCAGTAGTGTTTGTGGAAAGGAGATTGGTTGATGCACATATACTTGATGTTTGTTTGATGTTCATGGATCCAGTCTAAAAATTTATGAAACGTGGTCCCTAGAAGAAAAGAGAAGGTTGTAGCCTTCTGTAGGTCAACACCTACGTACTAGTATCTCAATGAGTACAAGAGCTAAGGGGGTTGTAGCTCCCTTCCAGAAGAAGATGGAGAATGAGAGAGGGTTGTATCTCTCTGTAGGTTGTAGCCTATGTACTGGTAAAGGACTGCACTAGTATAGAATCATTGTAAAAGAAGTTTCTAATTGAAAAAGATAGAGACAAATTACAGTAGGTGGTTTTCACCCACATTGGTTTCCACATTATATCTTGTGTTCTTGTGTGTGACTGTATGCATTAATTTTCCTGTTCCTGGTTATTGTTTCTATGGTTCTAACACACACATTTAATATCAACATCTGAAGAATAATTAAATTACAAGTCTGTAAGTTATACGTTGTTTTCCTTCACTGAAGTTGCGAATATATGCTGATTTCTCTATCTAAAGTAGCGTATACAAATCTGTGAAAGAATTGAAAAGAATTGTCTTGATAATACTGATTCACCCCCCCTCAGTATTATTTCCAACATAGACACAGTGCCAGGACATGGTAACAACAATTAGTTAGGCCTACAAGTGTATGCCTAAGCTAAATATACCAAAGGATGCAGAGGCCTCAGCCAAAGTGAGGAAATTGGCTGCTGCAATACGCGCTTCAAAGGAGAAATTCAATAAGGTTACTTTCGATTTTTGGATGCAAATAGTTGAGCTGTAGTTGAAGTTACAGCTGAACACATCGCCAGAAGTTCTGGAAAAAAGAGGTGCAGCTATAAAAGAGTCATCCATGGGTCAACTAGGTGTCGTAGTTAAGGGTTGCGACCAACTATTCACTCAAGCCATGGGCTTATGGGATACACTGCAGGAGGATCCTACATTGCAACAGTTGAACACAAAGATCAGGGAAGCAAAACAACAATATGATGAGATTAGTACAATGACACGGATGTTGGCGCTAGTCCAGTGCTTCACCCACTTGCAGGAAGGCAAGGAAATGTTTATACAAATCTAGGAGTTGCACAAAAACATTCCTTGCTAAGGTACTAGATTCATCCTTGGACAGAGGAAGCCAACTAAATTTCATAGAACATTGATGAGAAGTTGAAGGCTAGGCAACAGAACAGAGTACCGCGGAGCTTTAGGAATTGAGAAAGGCATTCAACAAACTCCACCAGAAAGTGGAACAATCAGCTGAGTGAATTGAGGGCGAGTGACAATCTTTATGTTGGGGGCCTATTGGGATGGGGACCCTAAGGTTAGAATTGAATTAACTTAGTCAAATTTTGTAAAATATGTAAAGTATTTGTAAAATATGGATGCAGAGCACGTAGATAGATAGGGGTCAAAGGGGTCTTAGCCCCCTATTTTGGTTGGCTTTGAGGACTCATTCATGAGGCGGGGGCCATGGCATTGTATTAGAAAACCTATAAATAGTTGAGTCATAATGATTCTTAGAAGTAACTTGGGATAAATATTTGGGTACACTGAAGAGTTTAATGTCTTGGGCAAGTGCTAAGGTAGTTGAGTTTTGCTTCCTGTGCTTAGGCAGAGAAGGGGAGGCTCCTGTAGCTAAGTGCACAAGAGGCTTGGGTAGAGTTGTAGCTGAGTGCGCAGACCCCTGTAGATGTGTGCACAGGGTAGAAGAGTCTGTAATAGTTGAATTGAAGATTAATAAATATATAGGTTTGAATAATTATTGAGTATTTCCATTGAATCTAATTATGTTATATGTTGTCGATTAATGATATGTTTTCTGAATTATTGCATGAATGCTACGTGAATTCACTAAATTTGTCTTAAAAATATATAAAATGAATGGTTATCCAATTTCATGAAGTTAGAATCTATTTCTCTTATGTTTTCTAATGAATCAAGTAGATCTAT
Source organism: Pinus taeda (assembly GCA_000404065.3). Taxonomy (NCBI): domain Eukaryota; kingdom Viridiplantae; phylum Streptophyta; class Pinopsida; order Pinales; family Pinaceae; genus Pinus; species Pinus taeda. The sequence continues at coordinate 6,920 of APFE031352308.1, read as the reverse complement.
GCAAAATATGATCTATGGTTTCTTGTTGATGCGTGAAAGTCAATAAATCGATTGTTTATGGTCTGTAAGGACTGATCATAGACCTTAGGGAAGGTCTAGAGACAACTTTAATTTAGTTACAGTAAATAGCCCTAGAGGTTTATCGATCTGTGTGGAAGCATATCTAAGACACTAAAAGACATCACATTAATCTCTGGATGTAGAAACTTGGTTCTTGCATCGCCCAATATTGCTTCAGGTTAGACGGCAGCCTGCACTATTCAGGTTGTCACTGAAAGGGCCAATAGTGTAGGGTTTTGCTCGTTGGTGCAACTAAATATGAAATTGGGTCAGGACCCCCTAAGACAACAATGTGTTGAGATCCAAATCACAATAGACATATGTAAAATCTTAAAATAAGACTAATACCATGAAGAGTGTGATCTTGTCAGGAAATCTACTCAGTGGTTATCAAGATAAAATAAATTGAACTCAACAACAGCTAAACTTGGCACTTTATCAAAAATAGGAGATCAACATTTGGCATGAGATTAATAAGAATTAGACACCTAATTTAATTTCTTTTATTATATTGGTTGTTGAGAGATACATGGAGTTATTGTTATTTTCATGATTTCACCTTAAGATCTATGTAAATACAATTTCCTTGACAGGAAGGGTGGTACGAATCATGGAAAAAGACCATCTTTACTCTGTAATTCATAATTCTAAAATCACTACTATAATATGGATTTATGGCTATAGAGGAGAGGAGTGTTTAATTTGAGATATGAGGAATAGAGATATTTATCTTTTACATATTTTAATTGTGTATGCTGAGAAGAGCTTACACTATCACAACTCATGTTTCATTAATAGATTTTCTAAGTTGTAGAGGATTGTTGGAGAGCAAAGCAAGGGAACTAGACTTAGTAAATTGGTATTCACAATACTATTGTTCTACTACTAGTTTTATTTTATAAAAGCATAGAGTTGTAATTTTATTCATATTTGTGCACTATTGTCTATGTGAGTGAGTTATTGCAATTATTTGTTGTTTATCTTTGCTCTTATGTTCTGAAATTTGATTTCTGAGTAACTACTTACTTGGAGATCAACCTTTTAATCCTGTCTTAACAAACAATAATATTATGTGAACTATTTCCTCATATTATTGTTTATTCATTTGAGTTACTGATTCAATGATCATCATCATTTTGTTAACTACTTCATAAATTTTGTTGATTAATTATCTTAGTTAATAGATCTCTGAACATAATGTCTTTTGGTATTCATAACATCAGCTAATCGAACTACTTCATTAGCTTGATATTCATTATAAGCGAGACATATTTAAGTCTTAATAATTTAATTACTTTTCTCTTGGTTGGGTTAGATCTACATGTTCCTAAGCAAGATAGGCTTAGTATATTTTCCTTTTGGTTGCATTCTATGATTAATTAGCATTTATATTTAATTCTACATACCTAGAATCCCTCCTATCAAAGACGAAAACTTTAGTTGTGTTTTGGTTGAGCCCCATATCAGCTTGAGGATTACTTTCTTTCATGATCAACAAGAGGATTGCCCTCATGTATCTTGTTTATTGGTAGGTGAAAGTCATATTTTAAGCTAATGGAAATAGAGAGAATGTAACTGGGCATATTTTAACTAGTCTGAACCACCATTTCAGTGGAAAAGGAATTTCTCTAAGTTCCGAACTAGGTGGTGTCCCTTATAATTTTGTAGGAAGAGAGTTTCGAGCCTTCAACATTTTTGGCACTAGAAGGAGGGCCAGTGAATTGTTTTCTTTGAATATGTTTTCTTTTTAATATGACCCCATGTAAAATATTGCCTTGGAGTTTCTTTATTGGACCTCATCCAAAAACCACTCTAGTAAAGGCAGTCAAGATCATGTCTCAGGTAAAATATAATGGGAAGACATCTAATTTCAATCATCTCCAAGTTATATTATGTTGCAATAATTTCATTATTGAGGAAAATATTATTTCCGTTATATTCACTCGTGCTTTGATAGGAAAATCCAAATACTAGTGCTTATCACTTCCATTTACCTATGTACCTAGTTGGAACAATTGTTTGAAGATTTTCCTTCATGCATTTCAGGAATATGACAATGAAAAGGTGTTGGATTAGTTAGAAGAATTGCGTAGGATAGAAGGTGAGACTTTGGATATGTTTTCCATTAGATTTAAATTAATTGTAATGCAATTTCAATCCAAAGATTCACTTCCTCAATTCAAATTAATTGGATGGTTTAGGAATTTAGTGTCTTTGTCGTGCGATAACTATCATGAACTAGAAAGTATGGCCTTCGCTGGTAGCGATACACTTGCTCAAAATGATAATTTTGATTCTTCACAAATTGAAATTACATATGATAATGACATAAATACTCCAAATTTACATCATGTGGATCAAGTATAATTTCAAAAAAATGTCCAATATGTTAGTACTAATCAGAAACAACTAAATCAACAACAATTAATCAACTAGAGAATGTCGGAAATGCACAGTCTATTGTTGAAATTAATTAAAAATTTGTTGATAAAAAAAGTGAAAATAACGGAGAAGCTCAACAACAATTTGCAAATTGATAAAATATGTGAAGAATCTAAAAAGTTTGTTTTGGAAAATCAGGAATAATCCATGCATAGAGAAAACTTCAGGTATATATCTTCAACTTCCTATTTTTGTCTCTACCCTAATACATTTAACAATATTAGTTCAATGCATAGTCAATCAATAGTTCCTTTGGATACAAATTTAATATTAGAAAACAAAGGAACTCATTTTAATAATGAATTATTAAGTTTTGATATTGGTAGAGAAAATGTTGATCTGTAATTTAATCAATACACCTCAAGATTCACTTAACTTGATAGTCTATCACTTTCCTGGCTGTCATTTCTTTAATTCAAAGTAAAAGAATACTTGTGAAATTACTTATGATGATGACTTGGAAAATGAAAACACTCAACCTCTTTTCTCTTGGGAAATGATTTTGTCTAATTATTTAAGTGAATATATCTTTAAAGATAAAGAGAATTTTAGTCAATGATTTATTTCATTCCATTTTAATTTTCAAACATTCAATCATCATATTAATTTGTATTGGCTTGATGGGGCCTTGTTATAGACATTTTTGGGCATTGCGACCCCAATCATATATGTCCATAAACCAAGGGCTTCTAAGTCCCTAAAAGTGTTGCTTCACACCCTAAAGGAGCAAGCTCAACTGATTACATAATCTCCTAGAAGTTCTCCATGGAAAACTGCTCATAGCTGGTCAAAACTGGACCATATAGGCTACTCAGTGCTAAGGGTGCGATGCATCTCACTTGCTCAATGAAAAAGTTGTGATGCATACTACAAATCCCTTCTGTAGGGTGTGACGAGAGAGAGTAGACAAATGGTAGAGACAGTTTGCAAGGTGGATGATCATGGAATCTTCCAGAAACTTCTCCTATGACACTTGCCTCTTTGAGTTCGCCCAGGGATGAGTAAGAGATCATGAATCTCCAAGTGGAACCAAGAACTATCAAAGAGAGGAAACTAATAAAAAACCCAGCTGCTGACTCACCCCCCTGCAAACATCTATATATGGATCCCTCATCACAGAGATCCAGAGGTTAGAATCTTGTATTTTGTAAGGAAGTACTATTGGTTTCTTGGTGAAATATCATAGTGTTGGGTGATCTGAACTTTTCATGAGGTGAAGAAGGGCTTTCATGCTGGGAGGATGACGCTGGGTTAGAACAATGGGTTGTAATCCTCTTTGCTATTCTTGATATTAATAAAGCTATTCAGGTTTTCCTCCACATTCTTGTATGTTTGATGATATATGCATTTGTGTGGTCAATATATATCTCGTCATATATTTTTTATGATTGTAGATCTCTGTTCTTCGATAGTATTATGTTGCTTTGACTCTACAGGTGCTCTTTGAAGTTGGGTAAATGAAGAAGGAGCGACAAATATCTGTCAGAAGGGAGAGGAACCAAGCAAGGAACCAAGCGCAAGACTGAGGTTGGTGTCCTTTGTTCCCCTCTTATCTACTTCTCATAAAGGAAAGCGAAAGTAGTTTTGGTTTGTTTGTTTCTAAGATAGCTACCCATCTTAGTGGGACTAGTAGCTCCGAGTGGACACTAGATTTCCTGATAACAGGCCTAACTTAGGTTCAACGTTAGTTACGCCAACCAACAAAACCCTAAACTGCTAGCCATTTCAGCAACAACCCATGTAGCATAGGTTGTAGTCTCACCCGAAGCAGTATTGGGGGATGAAAGAACAAGATTTATGCATCCAAAGGTCTATGTGAGGGATTCCTACAGTTTTAGGGTGTATTTCTATCTTCGCAATCCCTAACACTTCCAAAACAGTTAGTGACAGTGAATATTATATACAACAGCTATATCTTCGCAGAGGTTATTAGACAATTATAACATGCATAAATTCTATTGATCTATTACTTTTGTGCATCAAATAAACACTTATTCATACACTTCTAGTTAGAGAGTGAAAATGCATAAAGTGTATAAATAACACATAGAAGCAATTACACAAAGAATGTCTTAAAATTGTCTTTTAATAGATGATTTTTCAATGTAAAAACTTATTTTCTTTGCGCACTCAGCTGTAGGGTCCCACACACTGAGCTTGTGGGCTTACCAAGGCCTCTGCACACTCAGCTGCAAGATCCTTCCCCTTTGCCTAAGTATAGGAACAAACCTTCCTACCTTATCTTCCTTGCCCAAAATAATGTTGTTCTATTTTAGGATGACCTCTTAGACTCACTATGACTTATCTATTTATAGCCTTTCTCTTTGTAATACCATGGTCTGGGGGCCATGGGCAGGTCTTAAAATTTTCTTAACACCTAACCACCTAAGGGACAAAAGCCCCTTTGACTCAAACTATCTTCGTGCTCTGCTTCCACAAATCGCAGAGACTTTAAAATTATACAAAAATAATCAAAATTTAACCCAAGCGACCCCATCCAAATTTCCCCCCAACACAATTTGGTGACTCGTCCTCGAGTCACTCAGCTGGTCCTTCATTCTTTGCTTCGAGTTCATGGAAATCCAACTTCAAAACCTATAGATCAGCTATCCCCTTTGTCGCTGCCTACTGTACTTCCTCGACTAATTTTCTGTAGTAGGGTCTTCCACCACGAGGCCCATTTTCCTTTCGAGTCTATTGCATGCCCTTAATATTTTTTTGCAAAGACAAAGTCAAATTAATAGCTTCATCTATCCAAGGCTATGTTCTTGTTCTGAGAATGGCCTCTTTTTGGCGTAGCTCTTCAATCTCACTCTGAAGCTACTTCCCTTCTCATAGCTTCATGAACCGCTGGTTTGGTGGCACTGTGTTTTAAAAAAAACCCCATTACATTGTGAAGGTGGTCTTGTTGTGATCCTCCAATGTGATCTTAATTTGATGGTACCCTAAGAACCCATTATTAAATGAATATACTTCCTACCCGCAAACATTCTCCAGGACTTGATCTGTAAACAGTGTTGGAAATGGGTCACGGAAACATGCATCATTGAGATTTCGTAGATATATGCATATCTAGATCTCATATTGTTACTTCTTTTCACAAACTACCATAGGACTCACCCAATCTGATTCTTCTATAGGCTCAATGATCTTATCCTCTAGCATCTTGTCTAGGTCTTTGCACACATTCTCCTTATATTTTGGATTCAAACAGTAGGGTCACTTTTTTACGGGCTTTGTATCTGGCTTCAAAGTAATCTTCATTATGCCTAGATCCCCTACTATCCCCTTCAGACATGGGAACTTGGTGGGAAACAAGTCCTAGTATTCATGCAATAGTTCCGTGACCTTTTCAATTATATCCTCATCCCAATAATCGCCTATTTTCGCAAACTTAGTGTTGAAAATAATACTGAGAGGGGGGGTGAATCAGTATTATCTAGTCCTTTTAACAATTCTTCCTTATTTATACTTTGAGTTATTTTTGCATATCAGTACCATAAAACAATGAGCATGAACAAAAAAAAGAGACAGTCACATCAAAGAACACCAGATATAATTGGAAACCCAATGTGGGTGAAAACCACCTGCTGCAATATGTCTCTATCTTCTTTCAAACTAGAAACTCCTTTTACAATGGTCTTGTACTAGTGCAGTCCTTTACCAGTACGCAGGCTGCAACCTACAAAGAGCTACAACTCTCTCTCGTTTTCTAGTCTCTCCTGGAAGGGAGCTACAACCCCCTACTTCTTTTCTTTCAACGACCACTTTTCATAAATTTTCAAACTGGATCCATAAATATCAAATGATCATCAAGTACCAGTAAGTCATCCAGATAAACAGATCCACAATAACAGAAAACTAAACCCAGAACACCTTCTGTGGTGTCTCCTGTGGCTCCTCCTGCGGCATCTCCTGCGGCGCCTCCTGCGGCGTCTCCTGCGGCGCCTCCTGCGGCGTCTTCTGCGGCGCCTCCTGTGGCATCTCCTGCGGTGCCTCCTGTGGCATCTCCTGCGGCGCCTCCTGGGACGTCTCCTGCGACGCCTCCTGTGGTGTCTCCTGCGACGCCTCCTGCGGCGTCTCCTGCGACGCCTCCTGTGGCGTCTCCTGCGGCGCCTCCTGCGGCGCCTCCTGCGGCATCTCCTACGGCGCCTCCGCACTTCCGCAGCTGCAGTGCTCGAGAGATCACCCTTCACAGATTTGCTTTCCACTTCATTTTCATATAGATCGAGCTTTTGAAACAATAACCCAATATTTCAGATCTTAAGATATTCAACCCAAAAGGATATACAAGTCAAATGATCTCCTTTGATTTATATAGGCAAGCTCTTCCTCAAATCATGGACCAATACCACGAGCCAAAACCATAACAAACCAATACCATCAACTCAATACTAGGGATCAACACGTCTGTCGAG
>APFE031352295.1:339635-389589 GCA_000404065.3 Pinus taeda | reverse complement strand
CAGGAAACCCTTGTTTCCTTGTGATTTGATGTTCATCCACTAGTTATGGCATCATGGAGTGAGTCTTGGAAGGAGATATGCTAGAGGCTTGAGGCTGGACGGATCTAGAAGGAAGCTTTGCTTGGAACCTGCGAAAGGTTACTCAGGTGATATTACTCCTTTTGTATATTCTATTTGTCTATAATAAAGAAACACGTCTTGGTTCCCGATATGCTTCTTCTTTATGTTTATGATGTTCATGTTTGAATTTCATGTATGAATGGTTGTTCGAAGTTCATAACTAACTTCCTTCTTTTATAACATAAAGATGACTTTTATATAAGTCTTTGTCCATATACTGCTGCATTCTTTGGAATTGCTTGTTTTGCGGGACAAAGGAGTGAAAGGGACTTGAAGAAGGGTTCAGACCCTTGAGGAACTTCTCGAACGTAGGACCTAAGGTACGCCCTTCTTACTTTAGAATTTGCTTATTATAGCGTAATGGCTGTGTGAATGTGTGTTTCTCTGTTTAGAAAACTTTCAGTCTACTAGGGTTTCCACCCAAAAGCCCTAGGGGAGCAAATCCCTCAACAGTGCACCAGTTTTTTCCATTTTGTAGAACACTTAAGAATTCGGTGGTGTGCATTATGTAGAGTCATTGTTGGGAAATGGGAAATTTGTAGAGCGCACCCTCAAAAATATATTATGTAGAACATTTAAATTTATTTTTTTATTTTATATGGTTTTTGGGAGTTTATGGGCTCATTTCTAAGCCAAATTGAATTCTGGAAGAAGCATGATGATTAATATTTAGTTGTGAATAGTTCTAAAGGCGCAAAAATCCTTGATGATGCCTTTTTTATATTTAGAATCATTGTTATGTGTTTTAAAGGTTTATGAGTAGGTTGCAGTGAGTATTGTGTATATGGACAGAATAGGTTCTAAGAAGAATTTTGTGTGACCAAATTGACAAAAAAGTTATAACAGGGTGATAACAACAATATGATAGTTGTATGACAATATTCGCATGTTCAAATTTGAAGACCTACATTGAAGAGCATTTGGATACAATTTGAAATATTATAAAAAGTGGCACACAAGAAGTTTAAGAAGGAGGTGGGTGCCTCCACTGAGGTTGGTGCCTCAATCAGGGTGAAGCCTACAACAAGTCAAAGATTTCTTATCTCTGAGGTTGGTGCCTCAATCAGGTTGAAGCCTACAACAAGTCAAAGATTTCTTATCTGTGAGGTTGGCGCCTCAATGAGGTTGTAGCCTACCACAAGTAGTTTCTTGGATTTTGGGGGTTGGGTGCCTCCAACGGGTTGGTGCTTTCAAATCTATGTAATGAATTGAAGAAGAAGAAGAAGAATTTGTAGTTTTCTCCTGTATGGATTTCCACATAAAATTTTGTCCTCTTAATTTGACATGATGATGGATTCTTGATGCATTGTTTTCTTTATTGTTATGTTGCAAATGATTATGATACATTGCTCAGTAATTTCTCATTGATAATAATAAAAATTGAAATGATAAATTTTCTACCACATTGATTCACCGCCACCCCCCTCCCCCCCTTTCCCAATGTGATATCTGTGAGGTTGGCGCCTCAATGAGGTTGTAGCCTACCACAAGTAGTTTCTTGGATTTTGGGGGTTGGGTGCCTCCAACGGGTTGGTGCTTTCAAATCTATGTAATGAATTGAAGAAGAAGAAGAAGAATTTGTAGTTTTCTCCTGTATGGATTTCCACATAAAATTTTGTCCTCTTAATTTGACATGATGATGGATTCTTGATGCATTGTTTTCTTTATTGTTATGTTGCAAATGATTATGATACATTGCTCAGTAATTTCTCATTGATAATAATAAAAATTGAAATGATAAATTTTCTACCACATTGATTCACCGCCACCCCCCTCCCCCCCTTTCCCAATGTGATATACAATTCAACAAGTGGTATCAGAGCAATTTCCTTCAGGAACATTTAACTATTGGATGGTTGATTTTAAGGAAATATGGCCATGATTAAAACAGCAAGAAAGTTTCCTATGCTTGATGGATCTGACAGGCATGGATAAAATGACTATGGGTTCACTTCATAGAACACTCTCAATTTATGAAAGGACAAATCAAGTGTCAAGGAAGCAAATTTTCAAGCAACCAAAGTAGGGAAAAAGCATGAGAATCAAGAAGAATGAAATTCTTATGAAGAAGAACCCAATTTCACTAGGAAGTTGAAAAGAGGAACCCGAAATTTCAAAGGTAATCTCCATTCTAAGTGTTTTGAATGTGGAAGAATAGGAAATTATGTTTCTAAATGTACTTATGAAAAAACGAATGATATTTATGATGAAACAAGAATCAAGTCTAAGAATCAAAAGAACAAGTGATGTGACAAAAAGAAGAATTTCCTTTCAAAATAAGAAAGCAACTAGGAAAGCAATGAAGTTGTGACTGATGAAGAAAGATGTGAGATATTGTTCTTCATTGGAACAGAAGAACCTGATGTAGAAACAGATTATGAAGGAGAAATTAAAAGTGCCTTGAAAGAAATAAGAACTCTTAGAAAGAGGGAAAGTAAATTAATGCAACAACTTCAAGACAAATATCTGAATGAGGAAACCAAACTTGCTCTCAATGTTGAACTAGTGGAAGTTAAAAGGATAAGGGAGATTTTGTTAGAACAACTAAATGAGAAGGAACAACTTTGCAAAATATTTGATCTAAGACTTTTGTGATCCATAATAATATTTGAAGGGACCAAGATGATGAACCTCATTAGTAGGTTCGAAACTTTGACCCTCAATCAATGCTTATGTGATTTCTCCAAAATCTTCTTCAAATATAACTTTGTGAAATATTAGAGGAAGAAGGTGTTCATTTGAAACAAGAATTGGAGCAACTCAAACACAACTTAAAGCTTCATAAATGGGCTAAATCTCTATATCATATTCTCAGCATAGAAAGGTATCCTCTCACCAAAACAAGTCTCGGTTATCAAGAAAGTTGTGATACATCCAAGAAAAAAGGTCTCCCAAGCACATCAAATGAAGGTCATCCCAAGAAGCTCAATAAAAAATTCATTGCATCCATAAGCAACAAAGATACCATAGAACACGCAAAATTAATTCATAAAGAAGACCATTACTTAAAAAGAAGGGTGAAGGAAGCTATAGAAATCGAAAAAACCTCTAATAACATGAATAGAGATGATGGCCTTAAGCTAAGTAACACATGGAAGCCCCTAATAAATAAAACAAAAAAAACCCTAATCAATCATTTTACACAATAAAATTAAAATATAATAAATAAATAATCAAAATTAATAACAGCAATATTCTATATTATATATTAATAATAAAATAAAGCATAATAATAATATTATAAATAAACATAATTAAATAAAATATAAAATAACAATCATAACATAACTAAGACAATTATATATATTCAAATACATGAATACATATATACATATATAAAAATAATAACAAATATAATAACAACATTAATATATTAATAACAAATATTAAATAAGCATTAATACCTAATCAATTAAACATAAACACATATATAAATAATAATAACAATCATAATAATAACGTTTATATAATAATAACAAATAGTTAATAACATTAATAGTGAACCAATTAAATAAATATAATTAAGAGTGATTAATTATAGCAAATAATAATTAAATAATAACACATATCCAAATAATTATTTTAATAATAACATAATAATAGATAGAATTCAAAAACATATTAAAAATAGATATTTATATTGTAAAATAATAATAATTAGATCATCAATTAAAAAAAATAATAATAATAATAAATAAATATAATAATTAATAATAATACTAAATAATAATAATTAAAATCATTAAATTAATTAAAATAAATAATAATTAAATAAAATAAATATTATTAATAAATAATAATATAAAATAAATAAATAATAATTAAAATAAATAATATAATTAAATAAATAATTAATAACTAAATTAATAAATAATTTAAGTAAATAAATAATTAATCAAATAAATAAATAGAATAATAAAATAATAAATAATATTAAATAAATAATATTAATTAAAATAATAATAATATTTAAATAATTAATAAGAGTTATAAAATAATAATTAAAATAAACAAACATAATTAAATAAATAATTAATCAACTAATATTCATTTAAATAAATATTCAAATAATTAATTAATTAGCCGACCAAAAACAATAATAACAAAATTAAAAACCTTTCAACTATTAATAAGGCTCTGAAATTCATTCTCTCTTCTCAAATACGATCTCATTGCCCTGATGATGGACTCACCAAGTTAGTCCGAAACGTTGGTTTCATAACTGATCACAGGTTTTCCACAAATTCAATAAAATGATGAATCCACCCAAGTATGCTCACTTCAACATCTCTAAGAATTCTTAGTATGATGCCAAGAAGAAACAAGGTACATTCAATTCACAAAAGTGAAGGAACCAAAATGAAAAATGAAATCCCCCATGATAGAATATATTCATAAAGGATCCACAAGAAACAATGAAACTGGTGTAGGAAACCAACAAATGAATGAGGCTCCTCCAAGAAACAACTTCAAAAGATCAAGATCACCCTACACCTCTACGTATCAAGATAAGTTCTTTGGTTATTATTTTTCATGTAAAAAAATTGGGCACAAAGCACAAGATTGTAGAACCTATGATATGATCAAGTATAGAGGATATGATCAGGTGCCTATATTGAGGCATATGGACAAAATTAGAAGAACACCTCGATAATTTTCACCAATGATGAAGCAAGCCCAATATTGGATGTTACATATGTCACAATGAAGGACATACAACATGTGATTGCAAACACTACTTATGATGGCATAAGAGATAAGGATTCACTTTTAATCCAAGAATCAACACTATGGAATGGAGAATCAAAAAGGAAGAACCAAGGTTAGATCTAACTTCTAAGATATAATACCTTGGTGAGAGAAACAAGATTAGTATGAGATTCTAAACAATATTCTAGTTGCAGATATTTAAAATGTTTTGAAGAAGAGAGAGTATGCAAGAAGGAATCCCAAGTATAGGGAAAGCAATTATCAACAATTGATCAATTCTCATCTATTTGTATTACAACATAGATTATGTGTAGGAGACTTTCTAATCACTTAAAGGTGATATATCATAAGGAAAGTATAATAATAAGCAAGGAATGATGAGTAGAACATATGAACATAGCCATAAATCTTTGCAGAGAAAATGTATATTAGCAATCTTTACAGGGAAATATGTTTTTGAGGAAGTATTTTCATAAATATAGAAGTATATTAATTGGGGGATATTTTATTGTTCATGTCCACAAGATCAATGATAGACACTTACAAATGATAGAAGTCATGTACAAATAAGGAACTTATGCAGGTTCACCATCAAATACAAAAGAACAGATAAGCAGTTCAAGGAAGTTGAACTATTCATATTAGAGGACATGTATAATAAGAAGGAATGCATCATCGATTTCAACCAAGCAGGAAGATTAATAGGGAGAGAATTCATTTACAACTTGATCAGGTCCTTAGGTACATTTAGGCATAGTAGAGAACATTGACATGTACTTACAAATGATGGCAGACTCTATCAAGTTCACCGGAAAGGTTAAGAAAAGTTGGAGAAGAGTGACGTGAAGCGGGAAATTTTTATCGGGAGACTCTATCAAGTCCATAGTTGAAGAAAATTGGAAGGAATTTACAGATAAAGAATGGGAGCATGGTCCCAAGGGGAGACTCTATTTGATAGGAAGCATGATTCAAGGGGGGGACTCCATCGGGAAAGTTCAAAATGCAAACATTGACATATATGGCTGGAACTTAAAGACAACATGATCTCAAGGGGAGACTTTTCTTATAAACATGATCAGTTCCACACACAACCATGGAACATCTATAGGAAATCATATCCCTTCTCCATTAATGTCAAAGAGGGAAAGATCGGACATTGACATGAGTAGCATGAGCAAGAATACATAAGGAATACATTGGGGAGAGCATATTACATACTAGTTAGGAGAATATCCCAACAACATGTCAGGGGGACTTTGGTTTGTTTCCATCAATCACCATCAATCACCATCAAAGTCTAGTGGTGTTTCCATCAATGACAAAGGGGGAGATTGTTGTGCATAGTGTTTTCATTGACTACAACAAGTGTCATTGATGTCAATGGGGATTCTTAAGGAAGCAAAACTGTCATTCATGGATCAAAGGAAGAAGTATGGAAATTGGATCTCTTGCATGCCCTTTACATTGAGTGAAGTAAAAAAGGCATGAATTTTATTGAGTTTATGGTGTAGTTATGATGTCCTTGTAGAAATTTTATGAATAATATGACACTTATTCAACCGAGATTATCCTGATTATACACTATTGCAGAATGCATGCATAATACATAATCTCATCTACGTTGATCATCAATTTAACAGTATTCAGAAACATACACATGCGCACATTGAAGCATCAATCACACATATCAACAAAGTATGTACCCGGGGAAAGCATAAAGCTGAAAACCCCACAACTATCTGTATATTATATTGATTGAGATCATGTAACAGTACATAGTACAATACTCCTCACAAGTAGTCAGTACTATCTCCACCTGTTACACACAAACTAGCTCAGATCTGAATCAATCATTGGCTCAAATCTCCTTCGTTGCTTGCCTGCCTCCACGGCACAATCCTGCAAAGAGAATGGATGAGAATGAATGATCCATTCACGTGTTTCCCTTGTGTAACACTACGTAGTCCTCATTGGCAACTCAATCCATTGATTGTGCAAATCACATGCACAACTAGAGTCACAACTAACAGCTGTCTTGCCCTTTCACTCACCTCTAACACTTGTCTCCACTGAACTGTCCATGCACTGAGTTAACTAATGTATTCTTTAGTTGATTTATGAGTTAATAATTAGTGAATTAATTAATAACTAATTCACACCACTCATCACTTAGTCTATTGATCAATTAGACTAAATACAACTAGTTCAACTAAGTCAAACTGAACACAACTCCATCAACTCCTCAATCAACTCCACAGAAACTCAACCACTTGAGTTCTAACTGAAGTCCTTCATGCAATAGCTCAAGTAACCCATAAGAACCACATATTTCCTTTTGGTAGCTGCATGTGCCACATCTGTAGCTCGAATTGAAGTGCTCCAAGAGGATAAGATAATGTTTATAGTCCAAATATTATTAAGAGCTAATAATATTCGACTGTTCTATTTGTAGCCTGGCAGTCTAAAAATAGACTCTGCCCATATGTCTAAAAATAGAGATCCATCTATTTTTATAAACTTTACCAATATCCACAAATAGCATCCTGCAACTCATAGACCATGATCCATATGTCTAAAAATAGACATAGTCTAAAAATAGACTTTGCGCCAAAAATAGCCCGCGGGACCACTTAGTGAAGGCAACTTCTTTTCACTAAGCTCCATCATCTTGTTGAATTTTCAACAGTTCTTTCCTTAGAATATTTGTCATGCCATTAGATCTGATTATATTTCCTGGTTTTCCTATGATACCCCTTCATTCAACTTCCTTTCCTACCCAAAAAAATTTCAAGAAAAGTTCCTGAAAATTAAAAGCTATTGTACCCAAAGATTGTAACTATTGGACTCCTAATACAACATCAACACCACGCATTGGAATGGAAATCATTGGAATATTCAATACATATTCCCCCATTGTTAGCTTGATATTATGGCACTTTCTATAGCAATTTATAATTCCTCTATTTTCAACCATCACTTGACACTTTGGTGTTGGATATAGGAAGCAATTAAATTCCTTGGCTATCTTACAATGAATAAAATTATGGGTACTACCCAAATAAATCAACGCTATTACCTTTTTCTTCTTGATATTTCCTTCTATCTTGAGAGTTTGAGGAGTGGTGATTCATGCCAATGCATTGCAAGATATGGTAGGGTTCATTTCTTATTTCTCTAGGGTTGGTTCTTTGTGTATATCCTCTTCTTTTGACATTTCTTATTCCTTTTCTTCCTCCTGTTCACAATCTATGTAAAATAATTTCTTCTCAGCACACTTATGACCTTTAAGGTATTTTTTATCACAACTGTAACAAAGCCCTTTTGGTCATTTTTCTTCCAATTGTTGTGGTGTCAACTTTGTAGGTCGTGGAAAGTTAGGAGTAGCAATACTTCCATATTTATAGTTGTGAGTGGTAGACTTCTTTGTTGCCATAATTTTGCTTTCCAATTTTCTTGCCACCCTGAATGCCTTCTCCAGTGAATCAGGTTCCCAAAGACAAACCTTATATTGGATGTTATCCTTTAAAGCCCTTATGAAGACATCAATTCTATGTTCCACTAGAATATCATTTACGATTATATTCAATTTTTGAAAGTCCTCAATGTGCTACGCCATTGAACCCTTTTGTTTGAGATTTATCAATTGGCTAAAGAAGGTGTTTCTCTTTGTATCCTCATAATGTGATATCATTTCATCTGTAAAAATTGACCAAGTGACAAGTGGTTTACGAGAACAAAGCCATCGATACCATACAAACTGATTGAGTTCTAAATATAAAGTTGCAACGCATACCTTTTCTGTGTGTTACACATTATGGAGATCAAAATATTGCTCCATCTGTAGTATTGATGTTATCGGATCCTTGCGATCAAAATTCCTCATATAGATCTTTGGAATATGGTGAGTATTTAATCCAACTTTAGAGTCTATGAAATCATGATTAACATTTATTTTGTTCTCATCATGAGTTTCATCTAATATACTTTCACCATTAGGAAGCATTTCTTGTAGCAACTTTCTCAAACCTTATTTCAAACCTTCCATGTTTGTTTTTAAACCATCCTTCAAACCTTCAATGTCTGTTTTTAATCCATCCTTCAAACCTTGCAGGTCTAACTTTAAACCATTCTTCAAATCATATATCTTAGCTTCCATTTCATTTTTGGTTACTCTTTGCGAGAGAGAAATTTGTTGCACTTGGTCTCATAATTTTGATATATCATGTTGCATTTCTTCCTCTTCTTCATGCCTCATAGAAGAGATTTGTAGTTGCTTACTAAGTGTTTCCATTTTCTTGATTCGAGTAATTTTGGAATCAAACAATGGTATTTATGCTTCACTATGCCCTTGAAATCACTTCAAACTTATTTTCAAACAAAACTTAAGCAAATTTAAAAAAATTACACACCTTTTTCTTACTTTGTAGGATTTCGATATTGAATCTGTTGTATCTCTATAAATTCAGATCTCCAGGATCTCAAGTTCAGTCTTGTGGCCTTCTGAGTCTTCTGTCCAATTCCACAAGTCAGACCAAATTTGAATTCCTCAAGATCAATTTATGTCCAATCTCCCACGATGACTTGATTATGGATTGGTTCAGTAGAGTGAACTTGTACGGAGTGCCACATGTCACTATTTTGACCTTTGACCTTGAAAAAGATAAAAAAGATACTACGGTCCATGCAATTTCAACAAAATTTTATGAAATTCCAATTTGATGCTCATAGAGGAAGAAATGATGATTTTCCCAAGATCACCTATTTGAGACCAAATTCCAGAGCATGCAAAAACCCTAAATTATTTGGACCATATCTCCGAAAATATAGCGAACCAAGATATACAATTTTTACGCAAAGTTCATGAGGATTTCGGATCCTCGTGGTAAAAATTTCAACTTCTGAAGCTTCGTAGAAAAAAGTTTATATCGAAAATTCCACGATGAACTGTTTGTAGCAGCGAAACCCTAGCATCTAAAGCTCTGATATCAAATGTTATGCAACTAGCTCACAAAACAGAAGAAAATATAGATCAACGACTTAAAAATTAGCCTCTTCTAGGGGGAAACCTCCTTTACATTACATAAATGAAGAATTATTGGATGATACAAATGACAATACCTCTTTTCTATATATAGAAGTCTAAGGGGTCAGAATATAATCAGAGCCTACATAACAATAATAATGTAAGGGCACAACAATCACAATAGTGGGATTCTATGGGGCACAACAATAACAATATGGGGACTACATGGGCATAACAATAACGATAAGGGGGATACACTAATGATAAAAATAAGGGGCTACACTAGTAGTATAGGGACCTAACATTTGATATCATTTGATTTTCCTTACTTTCGACCTAGTCTGGGTAGCCTGTGGCCCTATATCCACCTGTGTTTGATCTTGAGGGATCTCAACCCTATCTCCAACCAATTCACAAGCCTTTCAACCTCCTTTCATAGAATATTGGGGCTTCAAACCTCTCTCAAGGTATATAATTGAGGCTTATCCTCTCCAAAACAATAGACAAACTTCAATTAAGGTATCTTCTTCAACGATGACAGACAATAATTCAACCTCCTCTTTAACCTTCTTTCTTGAGCATAAAACCTACTCGTCCTCTTACTCTAGAGATCCATGACCCTCCTTAGATTGTTATCCTTCGCAAGAGATGATATGCTATGATGATTTAGCTTTGACTCTCTCATGGGAACCTTTTAACTTGCCAGTAGATGACCCTCCAACACTTCAACTTGCCTGATCTAGTTTGCTAGACAAACTCTTGAATATTCTCGACCCTTCAAACAACCTGCATGTTGTTGAATTTTGTAGCTATGGCCGGTCTTCATAATTAATATTTTATCCCTTGATGTAAATTTTGTAAGGATAAATATAAAGCATTTTCTTCATGCTATTATCAAAAGATAAATTTTAAGGCATGTTCTTCATGTGATTTTCAAAACTTGGATCCAAACAAGCCAAGTTGGCTCTCCTCCTAGTGAAGTCGCTCCTAGTGAAAGAGGCAGCCATTTAGCCAACCAAACTTATAAGGAATTTCATCCTCCTCAATAATTCGAATCATATGAGATAGAAATAAATGGGCAATTCCAAGGCAAGGAACAAGATGAATATGATGCTCAAATGCAGGACCAATTTCTTAGATGAGAGTATAATCAAATATTTGTGGAAGGAAGTAGGATGAATTTCAAGGTGCAGAAGGAGGCCAAATTTAAGCCTGATTAAATTTTATCAAACTGAGTTTGTTGGCACACTTATGACTGGACTAGGAGACAATTGGACTAGGTTTTAATAAGCCTACTTTGTTGGTTAGTTTGACATTGTGAATGACTAGAAGATCTAGGTGTGTCTCTTGTTGAACGAGGGAATTTCTCTAAGGAAAAGGTTGCTTGGTTTCCCCACCATGTGGGTTTTCCCAAGGTAGATGTTTATGTTCTTATTTTGCTATCTTTTTATGATCATATTGGAATTTAGTTTCTACTATTGGGATCTTCTATGCAATTGCTTTATAATGAATATGAATGCAAGAAAAAGATTAACTTAAGTAATCATAAGAAGTAATTATCAGTTTAAAAGATCATATGAAAAATCAACATGATATTAGAGCTTGGGTGAAAGAGAAATCTTTAAATAAGCTAGTTTATTTCAAGTTACCAAGGTTTGTTCTAGCCCTAAAACCCTAATACTATTATGGATATAAAAAGGTAAAAAAATTTCCAAGATGCCTAGATTTTCTCTCTTGTGACTTATGAACCACGAAGGAAAAATATGTTCTATGTCTGAGCTAAGGGTTGAAGCCCTAGTCTAAGGCCAAATTCCATCAATCTATTTTTAGATGAGTCAAATAACCTTAGGTAGGTTGAAGTTTCATATCTCTCTTATGAAGTCGAGATTCATATTGTTGGATTAATTCTTGAGGATCGTGATAATTTTCATATAAGGCCAAAGAATTAGAGAAAATTTGAGGTATAAAATAGGTCTCCTAAAGAATATTATAAAATTATAGTGGAAATGATAAAATAAGATTAGATTACATCATCAAATTTTAGAGGGAAAAAGAAAAAAAAAACTAGTTTTTCAACTGATATTTTCAATTTATCTCCCTGCGGTTTTACTTAAATTTTGAGCGGGAGCACTCGTTGGATGCATAATTTAATTCCTCATCTAGGGAGTACACATGTTGCATACTTTTCGATGGACCTTGTCACACGAAAAATGAAAAATACATGAAAAAATGTGATTGCAATCACGTTTTTCATGTATTTCTCATTTTTCATGCAGCATGGACCATCAAAAGTATGCGAAATGGGTACTCCTTGGATGAGGAATTAAATTTCACATTTGAGTGCTCCCACTCGAAATTTAAGTAAAATTGTAGGGAGATAAGTTGAAAATACGAGTTGAAAAAGTAGTTTTTATTTATTTATTTCTTAATCCTTTTACTTTTTTATTCCAAAAAATGATGAATCATTTCCCATGGTTGACATCATCATCTTAAATTCTATTGGTTCTTATAAATTTGTTTTTGTTGTACATTTTTGTTTTGAGGCCCATTTTAGACCTCACAATTTCTCTAATGTATCCTAGTTGAAGTGAGGGATGAAGCTTAAAACCTTAGGACTAGTACAAATGTCAAAGTTACCTCAAGGAGTTACAGAGGACAGAGAGTCTTAGACAAAGTAGCCTCAAACAACTATTTTAGAAGGTTGAGGTTGCCTTTTTTGTTGTTGCAAGAAGACAGAAGGGTTCAGGACTAATAGCATAAGGCTAAGAGATCTCATATAGGACCTCATAGAATTCAAAATGTCTAAGTTAATGGAAAATATCAACTTACAATTCGTTTTGGTTTCCTTTTTGTGGTATAATTAGGTCACATATTTGACTAATGCTTGAGCATGAAATTTTGATGAAAGATGCTGATGTAATTGTGAGTGAATGGGAATCTAAGCCTCTATGACTAAGACTGAGAAGTCTCAAGAAGTAGCCAAAGGATTTCAAAAATATCTTTGTCTAAGTCTATCGTTAAATTATGGAAGGGATTGGACTGATGTTTAATGACAAGTTTGAATTGTTCTCCTTGAAGATATGTCTATCAAATCTCATAAATGATACAAAAAATATTAAAGAAAAATTATTCCAGAAAAATAACATCAATATTTTAGGATCGACGCATTTTGAACGACTACTGAGGTTCATCATCAGGACATAGATGGGTTGTGATATCAACAAATTAAATAATTATAATGGAGATGCAATGGTACATTCCAAACAGTTAGGAAAACAAATAATAAAATAATAAAAAGTTTACGTTATAGTAAACTTAAAATTTTATTAAAATAAACAATAAAAATAAATATCAATAAAAAGAAAGGAAAATCTAGAAAAATTATTCTTCTTATTCTCATTATTATTATTATTTAATGGCAAATAATAATTAAATTAATAAAATAATTAATTAGAAACAACCTAAAGAAATGATAAAATTATCATTAAAAAGTATATAAAATATTCTTATAAATATTACTTTATTATAATAAGAATTCCAATATAAATTTTATTTTAATAATATAAATAAGAAATTAAAAGGAAATTACAAAGGTTCTTATGATATTATAAAAGGAAAGCTAGAGGATAGAAAAACAATAAATAATTAATCTAGGATTTGAATTTTTATCTCTTAATAATAAATTAAATAAATAAATGAATAAACAAAAGAATAAATACTATACAGTAATAAAGGAATTAAAAAAAGATAGGACTTAATAACGAAAACAAAGGAAAGAAAGACACAAAACGATACTAAAAAAGGAAAACTATGAGGGGAGAAAAACAAAAAAGGAAAAGGCATAGGAATAAAGGGATGGGATCCACGAACTGTAGATCTTCCATCTATCATCCCTATTTAGTGTATTATACCTTTTCTCTATTTCAATAGCTTCCATCAATTTACGATGATAGAAATGATCAATCTTAGCAAGGATGTGGGAATCCTCTAAACAAATGTGGTGTTTTGTCTTTTCAGCGTGTTCAAATAAAGTAGAGGAGCAAGTTCTACAATGTCTTAGGTTAGCTACGTGCTCTTGAGTTCTTTGATTTATGGAACGAATAGTTTCTCCAATGTAGGGGGTCCCACAGGAACATGGAATCAAATAAACAACTTTCAAGTTTTTAGGCTCCATAAGGTCTTTGACATATCTCAAGGAACCACAAATGGTTTTCAAGGGACTAAAGGTGGAAGAAACCTTGTGGCTCCTAAGAATCCAAGCAATCTTTTCAGAAGTCCCTTGGATAAATGGAAGCTGGACACTAGAGGTGACTTCAACAAGCTCTTTTTTAGTCTTAGGACCTCTGCAAACATTTAAAAAGGCTCTGATACCTTGGTGCCTTTTATAGCCATTCATTTCAAAAACATCAAGGATATGGATTTTCTCATTCACCAAATGGTTTTCATCAGAAACCCTTAAAGCCCGAGTGGATAATGTGTTGAGAACACCTAGTTTTTGGGTCGGATAATGATGAGAATTTGCATATAAATATTGTTCAGTGTGCATTTTCTTATGAAAGACCTAGTGAGAGAAAGAACCATCATCTTTCTCTGAGACAAGCACATCCAGGATGGATAAGTTTCCGTTAAATTCAAGTTCTAATGCAGGAGCATCCAGCGCAACATTATCAATGTATTCTAGTAGACATAGGTGGTCTTGTGTTTTAAGGAAGTTGGTTTCCTAAGCATTGAGTTAATGTAATTATTTAATATTTTGAGTGATTTTAATGAGAATAGGAATTAATTAAATATTCTGAGGCTTTATTGTAAATGTTCCCAAATATAGGAGAAGATGAGAGATTTAGGATATTTGAGTGATGAGAGGATTGATAATTGATTGTAAACCTCATATTAGGAATTAGTTCATGATTTTATGGATTTGAGAGAATCCTTAGGGATGAGGAAGAGATTTTAGGAATGTGGTTGAGGAATCTATGGAGCTAAAACCATAAATTGGTTTTAAAATTCCTTTGTATAAATGTAAGCCTAAAAGGCATGAACAGGGGTTAGAGAGGTTGAATAGGGAAATAGAGAGCATATTGGAGTGTTGTAAGCCTACAGAAAAATTAGGATATAGAGGCCACTGATATTGAAAATCAGGCCAGAGAGACAACGATCACAGTTTGTAATTCATTGTTGTAATTATAAAGACACAGAGGTTAATTAAAATCCTATTAAGCGCGTGATTAAGTGTTGAAAGGACGAATCGAATGCATTTGAAAAGTGTATATATATGTTTATGCAGGCAGGTGCAGTAAACTCAAGGAGGCAGAGTCGAGGTGGATTACACAAAGGAATACGTGACGAGAAGGACCATAATGGACCGTTAAATCCATTGGAATGATTGAAGCAAAATCTTAGGAGGACGAGTGCGCAGCGAAATAGCAGTAGGCTGAAACCTTCGAAGAAATCTGAGAAGTACATTAACATTGGAAACAACGTAAAGTTAATAGAAAATGAGTAATGGAGAATTGAAGAAATGGTGCACAGTGGCCATCTGATCGGAGTGATTGATGACCAGGATTAAATCGGCGTAGTGAATAAATTGGAACCACATCACATATCCCAAAGGGAGGAAGCGATTGCGACATGCGATCTATCCGGACCCGAAACCTTATCAGATGCAACCTATAAGCCTATCGGATCCGTAATGTATATTGGGTCAGAGCAAGTGGAAAGGGTCAATTGCGATGGTGCGATAGAGACTGCCGATAACGATAATCACTGATTAGAGATCGCGTTAATCGGGGTTCGGAGGAAGAACTGTTCAGAGGTGGACTCGACGATATATAGATTCGAGTCTATATATTTTAAAGTCTGATATATGTGTTCGACAAAGTTTTCCTTTGTAAACGGGTATTGAAGGATTAAGCATCGATAGTGTATTTCCCGAGTTTAAAGGGAAAATCGCAAATCAGAAGGAGAGGGGTGATAATAGATATATGCGATGTGACCTACAAAAAGCCTAATTGCGATTGGGATGAGGTCAGACCTCGGGAACCATGACAAGGTTGTACGGAAGGCGGAAAAAGGTAGGATTTGCATACATTTCCCTTTGTAAAGAGTTTTAAAGAGAAATTGTTCGAAGGAAGGTTTTTCTGTGATATATATTTATAGATGTGGCCGATGGGTTTAAGAGGGTTTAATTAAGGTTTAGATGGGATCCAAAGTCCTGATAGAAGGAATTGGAATGAAGATTTTAATACAGTCTTATATAAAAGCATGAGAGTTGTTTAAAGCTGCGATAGCAGGTTTAAAAGCAGGGTGATTGAGTTCTGATAAAAAGGAACCGTGACCATAAGGGCCTTAACCATTGATAGTAATTACCTGGGACAATGTATTTATGCCATTTTATGCATACTGTGGGTGTGCGCAGGGGTAACCCTACGTCATTTTTGGTATCTGAGCTGAATTATGAACGAAACATTTAGTATCAGGAAGAAGAAAGAAATTATGGGTGAAAGTTTCTTGAAAGAATTCAGAACAGAGATATCTGGAAAGATGTGTATGCAAGTAAGGGATATCAGATCCTAATCTGACAGTGAAGCAACTAGAGTACAACTGGGAGAATGGAGAAGAATAGTTAAGTTCTTAGAGGCAGGTAATATAGAATTAAGAAGAGATTGCAGAGACAGGAAGGATCCACAACGATTTTTTGAAGAATGGAGGTTCACTCGGATGTGAAGAGTGGATGGAGAAAGTGTGCAGGTATTGTTTATTTAATTCTTATTTGGGTTTGCTGAAAAAGAGATAGATTGAAGATTGATGGTTGCAGTGAATGAAGTATCTCAACAGAAGGAAATCAAGCCTTAAGAAGCAGTAATGAAGGAATTGTTAAGGATTTTCGAGTGGAAAGGAAACTCAGCAAAGAAGAAATTGTTGCTGATAGCTAAAGATTTTCCAAGATAAAGCGGAGGATTGGAAGAAAGAATCAAATTCTAAATCTGATTGCCAATGGTTGAATATTGAGAATTTGTACAGTGGAAGCATGAAGATCTATTGAAACAAGTTTGCAGAAATGGTGAGATCCTGAAAGTAGGTGAAGGTATGCAGTTTGTCTAATGAGTAGTAGATATGAATGAACGAAATTTTAGAGCAGGATTACAGTAGTTAAACTGTAAGAGGGATGTTTGTAAGTTTTGAAGTAACAGAGTCTGAAGATACAATTGAAAGCTAGTGGAAAGGATAGTCCATTCAAAAGTGTAGGTGAATGGGAGGACAAGGTCAGGTAGAGATCTTGAAGGTAAGATGATATGGTTTTATTTTAATTGGATTTGAAGATTGAAAAGTTGTAGTCTTTGCATTAAATCAAAAGTATTGTTGCAACTCCCAAAGGCAATTCCACAAAGGATGTGGGGAGAATTGCTAAGATTAAAGGAAGCTGGTAAGAGTTTCTAAGTGGAAGTAGAAATGTGACAAAACCTTGAGGAATTCCAATAGAGATTGGATAAAGAGAATAGTTGTGTTCTTTGAGAGTGCAGATGAGTTGAGGCCTAGAAGGAGAAAAGGTGTTGCTCAAAAGGAGGTTCCAGAGATAGAGAACTAATTGCTTACCAAAAGATTGAGTGAGGAGAGCTTGGTGAGGTAAGTGGTAGTAGGGAGGACTTGTTGTGAAAGAGGCTTTAGTGCAACTCATAGTGAAGTGAGTGAGAACTCATAGAGATGGAGAGGATGATGACTAGTGATAGTCATAGCAGAGGTTCTGAAAGAAACCACAACGAAGGACAAAAGGAAGGAGATGCCAAGGCAAATGGCATATAGAGATAGTTAAGCAAAGAGATATATGAGAGGGGGAAGGATGAGATAGCAGTTCAGTTTGAAGTATTAATGGAGATGTTGCAAAGCAATGAAGCAGACCAGAAACATGGTTATGTCATGAGAAAGAAAGTGAAGTGGCAGAGGCTACAAGAGAAGAGGAATCAACAGGTGAATATGCAGTTAGTAAAGGAGTTAAGGGAACTTGAACAGATTATAGATGCCAAACAGAGGATAGAGAAACTCGAAAGAGTTGAGCTACAACAAAAGGGAGATGCTGAAGAAGATATTGAAGTTTAGATATGTGAACCAGAAAGTGGACCATTACTTTTTGAAAGTGATGAAGAGCTAGAAGAGTTGAAGCATATGAATGATTCGAACCAGCCAGAAGACTGGATGACTGAAGCATCAAGTGAGATCAGAAGGACTTGTATTTTTAAAACTAATGATTTGTGTATGATTGCAGGTTTGAAAGAAGATAGACAATCTTTTAAAGTTGTCAAAGATGTGAAAGATAACCTTCCAGAAGATGAAAGTTTTGACGCAGAATATGACAAGGAGACTGGAAAAGAATCAGTTCACTACAGTGAACAAGTGATGGAAGACATCATTGAAACAGATGATGAGAAGGAGGGACTTGCTGATAGTCTCAAGAGTTCTTTGAATTTGAATAAGCATACTGATGTGCTGACAGAAGAAGAGAGACCAGAGCAACATACTGAAGTGTTGCCAAAGGAAGAAGAGGTACAAAGACCTTATATTTTTGATTATAATGATTGTCTTATAATTGAAGATGTTGTGGTATAAGCTGGGACATATTTGGCACAGGTGGACAACCAAATGAAAGAAGAAGAGGAAGAACATCTATTGAAGGATGTCAAAAAAGATTTAGCAAAGGAAGAAGGACCATGTAATTATGGGACAATAATAAATGAGGAAATGGAAGATTATGTAAAATTTCCAAAGTTCATTCCAAGTACAATCATTGAGTTATATAGAAAATTAGACTTTCAAAGGAGAAAATTAGAAGAGCAGAGAATAAATTTTCAAGACAAATTGCTAAAGAAGGATGAAAAAATAGTTGTCATAAATAGTAATTGAGAAGAAGTTGACGGGTACAGAAAATAGAAGCAGGAGATTGTTCTGAAAGACAATATAACAACAGCAGAAAAGGTGCAGAACAACAGTAAAGAAGAGGGTAAAGATAAAAAGGAGGTGATCAGAACAAGTGAAGAACAATCAAGAATGAGAGTTCAGCAATCAAGGGATGAAAATAGTCAGCGGACAAAGGATATACTGAACAGAGAGATTGAACTGATAAGAAGATTAATGATGAAAGTGTCTCAGAGAAAGACATCGACAAGAAAGAAAAGGAGTGACAATAAGAGGAAGACAACAACAGAATATGAAAGTAGAGCAAGTGGAGCATTGCAGCACAAGGTATGGAAACCTGGAGAACAACAACAGATAACAACTTCAATAGAACAATTGACCAACAAGGACAGATTACAAAATAAAGTCTGGGATCCGGGAGGAAACAATTATCCAGACTTATGACCAGGTGGTCATAAATTTTCTTACATGGGAAGTTAGATGTAGGAGCATCTAGATAAACATTATCAATGTATTCTAGTAGACATAGGGGGTCTTGTGTTTCAAGGAAGTTGGTTTCCTAAGCATTAAGTTAATGTAATTATTTAATATTTTGAGTGATTTGAATGAGAATAGGAATTAATTGAATATTGTGAGGATTTATTGTAAATGTTCCCGAATATAGGAGAAGATAAGAGATTTAGGATATTTGAGTGATGAGAGGATTTAGAATTGATTGTAAACCTCAGATTAGGAATTAGTTCATGATTTTATGGATTTGAGAGAATCCTTAAGGATGAGGAAAAGATTTTAGGAATGTGGTTGAGGAATCTATGGAGCTAAAACTAGAAATTGGTTTTAACATTCCTTTGTATAAATGTAAGCCTAAAAGGCATGAACAGGGGTTAGAGAGGTTGAATAGGGAAATAGAGAGCAGATTGGAGTGTTGTAAGCCTACAGGAAGATTAGGATATAGAGGCCACTGATATTGAAAATCAGGCCAGAGAGACAATGATCTCAGTTTGTAATTCATTGTTGTAATATTAAAGACACATAGGTTAATTAAAATCCTGTTAAGCGTGTGATTGAGTGTTGAAAGGACGAATCGAGTGCATTTGAAAAGTGTATATATATAGTTATGCAGGTAGGTGAAGTAAAAGAAAGGAGGCAGAGTCGAGGTGGATTACACAAAGGAAGACATGACGAGAAGGACCATAATGGATTGTTAAATCCATTGGAATGATTGAAGCAAAAGCTCAAGAGGAGGAGTGCACAACGAAATAGCAGTAGGCCGAAACCTTCGAAGAAATCTGAGAAGTACATTAACACTGGAAACAACGTAAAGTTAAGAGAAAAGGAGTAGCAGAGAATTGAAGAAATGGTGCACAGTGGCCGTCTAATCGAAGTGATCGACGACCAAGATTAAATCGACGGAGTGAATAAATCGGAACCGCATCACATATCCCAAAGGGAGGAAGCGATTGCGACATGCAATCTATCCAGACCTGAAACCTTATCAGACGCAACCTATAAGCCTATCAGATCCCTAATTTATATCAGATCGGAGCAAGTGGAAAGGTTCAATTGCGATGGTGCGATTGCGACTGCCGATAGTGATAACCGCTGATCGGAGATCGCGTTAATCGGGTTTCGGAGGAAGAAATTTTCAAAGGTGGACTCGACGATATATAGATTCGAGTCTATATATTTTAAAGTCCGATATATGTGTTCGGCAGAGTTTTCCTTTGTAAATGGGTATTGAAAGATTAAGCGTTGATAGTGTATTTCCCGAGTTTAAAGGGAAAATCGCAATCGGAAGGAGAGGGGTGATAACATATATATGTAATGTGACCTGCGAAAAGCCCGATTGTGATTGTGATGATGTCAGACCTCGGGAACCATGACAAGGTTGTACGGAAGGCATAAAAAGGTAGGATTTGCATACATTTCCCTTTATAAAGAGTTTTAAAGAGAAATTGTTTGAAGGAAGGTTTTTTTGTGATATATATTTATAGATGCGACCGATGGGTTTAAAAGGGATTAATTAAGGTTTAGATGGGATCCAAAGACCTGATAGAAGGAATTGGAATAAAGATTTTAATACAGTCTTATATAAAGGCATAAGAGTTGTTTAAAGCTCCGATAGAGGGTTTAAAAGCAGGGTGATTGAGTTCCAATAAAAAGGAATTGTGACCATAAGGGCCTTAACCATTGATAGTAATTGGGACAATGTATTTATGCCATTTTATGCATATTGTGGGTGTGCGCAGGGGTAGCCCTGCGTCAAGTTCCATGGCCAATTTGATGGATATTGATTGATCGTAGAGATGCTGAAAAATAGATCTAATTTTTCACAACCATGGGGCTATAAGATGAAGGTGTCATCAAAAATGTTTTCCACATATTTGCCTAAAATTGAAGAGAAGCTAAAGCTTCAGATTCAAAATCCTCCATGAATAAGTTAGCAATGACAAGAGAGAGCGGAGAACCCATAGAAACCTCGCAAGTCTGTTCATAAAATTCACTCTCAAAGCTTAAGAAAGTAGAGATAAGGAAAATCTCCACAAGCTTGGTAGTATCAGGGTCAGTGATGCAATTGATTACTTGAATGACCTCATTAATAAGGATGTTGGTGTAAAGTGAAACAACATCAAAACTAACCATAATATCACTAGGCTCAAATTTAGCCCCTTTTAACTCATTCACGAAAGAGTAAGAGTACTTAACAAAAGAATTAGTATGACCAACCAAAAGCTTAAGCTTCTGGGAAAAATATTTTGTTAGAAGATACGTAGGCCCACCTATTGTATTAACAATGGGTCTAAGGGGAGCCCCTTCCTTGTGAATATTAAAAATCCCATAGATTCTCAGAGTGAGAGGGTTTCTCTCAATAGGTTTGTGGCTTATAGACCTGACAAGCATATAAGATTTAATAGCCAAGGCAACAACTTTTGAAACCTTTTTTAGGGGGTTCTTATTGAGTTTTCTATAGCTCCCACTATTGCACAAGTGATCCATCATTTTTCTTCGATAGTCCTCTCTATCTAATATTACAATTTCCCCTCATTTATCTGCTATAAGGACAATAATATTAGGGTTATTGTTTAAAGCTTTAAGGGCTTCAAATTTGGACTTATTAATATTTCTCTTAGGAGGTTTAGCTTTCCTAAGAATATCAGAAGAATCCTGCCTAATGATATCTTTAATGTGATCAGGAAAATCCCTGATGCTAATTTCAGTGGAGCAAATAATCTCCTCAACATGGATATTTCTAGGGGCAAGGGAAAAGTTTAACCCTTTTTTCAAGAAGATGATACAAAGGGGGATCAAAGGAGAATTTAGAGATATTGATCAGTCTATTGTTAAAAGAGGGGGAGAATTAATTTTAATACTTATCAAAAGTATTCCTCTAATAATCATTATTATCATTATTATTACTAAGATTAATATTATCATTAGTATCCATATTATTTTTATTATGCGAAATATTGAAACTATTGTAATTAGTATCATTGTTGTTATTAGAATTATTAAAATTACTATGATCAATGTCTTGTTGTAATTAGAAATATTAATTATTTATCTCGTTTTATTTGAATTTTAATTCTTGAAATTAATATCGTTGTTATTTGAAATATTAACATTGCAATCAATATTACTGTTGTTGCTAGCAATTAATAATATTAATTTTTTTATTATCAAAATTATTGGAAAATTGTTTATTAACATTCCTATTATTATAATTAATACCCAAAAAAAAAGAAGGGAAGGGGGATCAATTCAAATTCCAAGGGTAGGACGAGGAACTAGAGCATTCCGTGATGGAGGAGGGAATAAGGTTAATAGGAGAAGCAGAGGAATACGGAGGCGGGTTAACAATGGATTTTGAAGGCACAAAAGCTTCACAGAGTGAGCAATATCATACCATGTGGGTTCATATTAGGGGATATATATTGACGAAAAAATGACATAATATATTAGGGGAGATATTGGGGTTAAAGGGTTTTTATATTAGCAGGTATAAAAAGTGGAGCTCAAAGTTATTGGAAAAATATAAAGTGGTATAAAAAATGTTAATAAAAAATGGATACCTACAATATCTAGTGAAAGTGGGGGGTTTTTTAAAATGGTAAGGTGTATTGGGTTCATATTGGTAGGGCATTAAATAATGTGATTTTTAAAGGCATTTTCCAATATGTAGTCAAATTAGGGGTATTGTTTAGTATGTCATGAACACACGTGATATGTCATAGGTCCATTGAGTGAAGCCCCCGTGTTTGAGGGACCATGCGCATGAGCAGAGGAAGAGGAACAAGCTAAAGGGATCACTGTGGGATAAGGGATAGAAGGTTCACCATTGACTGACTCAGAGGAGGAAGGAGACTGGATAAAGATAGAGGAAGACACATCAACATAGGAGAAAGGGAGAATGAGATCCGCTAGGGAGAACGGTTTGCTGGCGGACTCAGATGACCAGTTACATTGAAAGACCACCTCATCTGATGATGTGTTGGAGCCATAATAAAAATTATCATGAGGACCTACATTAGAATTTCCATCCAAAGAAATAACTACAGAGATAATTTGGGTTGTGCTAGAACCTTTTCTTGAAGACCCTGCAAGAGAGATATCTTGGGACGATTGCTGGCCCACATTGATCAAGCCAGAATGAAAATTAGAAAAGATTTGGGAAGCGATACTGCAACAATCGTCGGTTGAAGAAATCATCCCGGTTACTATCCACGAGCTAAGAGCTAAGACCTGATCCCTATTGATCTAGCTTATGGAAATATGACCATGCGAATCACAACTACGGGAAGATGACAAGTGATTTCCACAAAGTTCTTCAATTTTTTTGATTGCCTTAACTTGGATGCCTCCTCCACATGTTTGGATTTCAATGCAGAACACACATCAACTATGATCCAAAGAGTAGGGGATATGGAATTGGATTGATCTAAATGGAGAGTGAATAAATCTTGAGACAATCAATCTAATTCCCTTCTTATCCAACAAATTTCAGATCGTAAGAGAGAAAGGTTGGCTTTCAAAAAAATATGATAATTTTTGGAATAATTGAGCCTATGACTAATCTTAGCAAAAATAGGAATCACGATGCATCTCTACAATGTTTAAGAAACATCATATTTGCTATCTTGTTTGAAACTTTTATTCACGTTCGTTCAAACATATGAACTTCATTAGAAACATCCCTTCCATGCAGGGATAAAATCTCAGAATGGAGGCTTCTGTGATTCATGATTAAATCAAAACTCTTCCGGAAAACTCACATCAATATTTTAGGATCAACGCGTTTCAAACCCCCATTGAGGTTCACCACCAGGACAAAGATGGATAGTGAGATCAACAAACCGGATAATTATAGTAGAGATGCAATGGTAAATTCCAAATAGTTAGGAAAACAAATAATAAAATAATAAAAACAACGTTATAGTAAAATTAAAATTTATTAAAATAAATAATAAAATAAATATTCAATAAGGGGAAAACGAAACTCTAGAAAAAGTTCCTATTATTATTATTATTATAGTCAGAAATAATTTAAATTAATAAACTAATTAATTAGAACTACCTAAAAATTAATTGATAAAAATTACCATTAACAGTATATAATATTTTATTAAGAATATTACTTTATATATAATAAGGAAATTCAAATATAATTTTATTTTAATATATATATAAGAATAAAGGCAGTCCAAAGGTTCTTATTGATATTATTAAAAGAAAGCTAGAGGATAGAAAATTAAAAATAATTATTCCAGAATTTTTATTTTTACTACTTAATACTAATAATGATAATAATAAAAGAGAATGAATAAACAAAGAATACATATTATACGAGGATAAAGGAATTAAAAAAAACAAAACTAGGACTTAATATAGTAAAAACAAAAGGAAACCAAAAAAAGACACAAAACAAGGCTAGAAAAGGAAATCTACGAGGGGAAGAAAAACAAAAAAGGAAAAGGCCTAGGAATAAAGGGACGAGATCCATGAACTGTTGATCTTCCATCCATAATCCCTATTTAGCATATTAAATATTTTCTCTATTTTGATGGCTTCCCTCAATTTACGGTGATGGAAATGATCAATCTTAGCAAGGACCTGGGAATCCTCTAAACATATGTGGTGTTTTGTATTTTCAACATGTTCAACTAAAGAAGAGGAGTGAGTTCTACAATGTATTAGGTCATCCACATGCTCTTGAATCCTTTGATTTATGGAATGTCCGATTTCTCCAATGTAGGGGGTCCCACAAGAACATGGAATCAAATAAACACCTTTCATGTTTTTAGGCTCCACAGGGTCACTTTGACGGATCTCAAGGAATCACGAATGGTTTTCAAGTGCGTAAAGGTGGAAGAAACCTTGTGCCTCCTAAGAATCCGAGCAATATTTTCAGAATTGTCTTAGATAAGGGGAAGCTAGACACTAGAGGTGACTTCAACAGGCTCTTTTTAGTCCTAGGACCTCTGAGAGCATTTAAAAATTATTTGATACCTTGGTGTCTTTTATAAGCATTAATTTCAAAAAAAATTGAGATGGGTTTTCTCATTCACCAAATGGATTTCATCAGAAACCCTTAAAGCCCCAATGGCCAATGTGTTGAGAACACCTAGCTTTTGTGCTGAATAGTGATGGGAATTTGCATGTAAATATTGTTCAATGTGCATTTTGTTATGAAATACCTGGTGAGAGAAAGAACCATCATATTTTTTCGAGAGAAGCACATCTAGGAAGGGAAAGATGCTGTCAACTTTAGGTTCCATGGTAAATTTGATGGATCTTGATTGATTGTCGAGATGCTGAAAAATAGGTCTAATTTTCATGACTATGGGGCCATAAGATGGCGTCATCAACAAAACGTTTCCACATCTTTGGCTAAAATTAAGTAGAATCTAAAGCTTTATATTCAAAATACTCCATGAATATGTTAGCAACAATGGGAGAGAGGGGAGAACCCATAGAAACCTCGCAATTATATTCATAGAATTTACCCTCAAAGCTGAAGAAAGTAGAGGTAAGGAAAATATCAATAAGCTTTGCAGTATCAGGGTCAATGATGCAATTGATTACCTCAACATCCTCATTAATAGGGATGTTGGTGTAAAGTGAAACAACATCAAAGCGAACCATAATATCACTAGGATCAAATTTAACCCTTTTTAACTTATTCATGAAAGAATAAGAGTCCTTAACAAAAGAATCAATATGACCAACCAAAGGCTTAAGCTTCCGGGCTAAATATTTTTCCAGAAGATACATAGGCCCACCTATTATATTGACAATGGATCTAAGGGGAGCCCCTTCCTTGTGAATCTTATGAAGCCCATAGATTCTTGGAATGAGAGGGTCACTGTCAATAAGTTTTTGGCTTATAGAGTTGATTAACCTATTAGATTTAATAGCCAAGGCATTAGATTTTGAAATATTTTTTAGGGGGGTCTTATTGAGCTTTCTATAGCTCCCACTGTTGCACAAGTGATCCATCACTTTTCTTCGCTATTCATCTCTATCTAAGATTACAACCGCCCCTCCTTTTTCTACTTTAAGGACAACAATATCAAGGTTCTTTTTCAAAGCTTTAAGGGCTTCAAATTCATACTTTCTAATATTTCTCTTCGGAGGTTTAACTTTCCTATGAATAATAGAACAATATTGCCTAATGATATCTTTAATGTGATTAGGAAAACACTTGATGCTAAATTCAATGAAGAAAATAATCTCCTCAATAGGGATATTTCTAGGGGCAAGGGCAATGTTTAACCCTTTTTCTAGAAGACGATACATAGGGGGATCAAGGGAAAATTTAGAGAGATTGATCCTGTATTATTAAAAGAGGGGGATAATGAATTACAATTCTTATCAAAAGTATTCCTCATATAATCATTATTATTATTATTAAGACTAATATTATTATTAGTATCCATATTATTGTTATTATTATTAGTATCCATCACACATTATAGTGATGAATTGTTCAAAGATAAGTATGAGGTCTGGAAGTACAAAGAGACTAGAAAATCTACAAGAAGTCTATTAAAGTCTAAAGTTTTATGTTTGGAATATAAGGTATGTATCATTGCTCAATTTACTTACAATAATATCACTTGGGATCAAAATGTTTACTTAAAATAATTCCTTGTAGAGCATTGCTTTATTGAAAAGACTCATATCAAAGTTACTTTCATCAGAAACTAAATAGGAGCAAGATATGTTCCTTAGTTATATGATAGGAAGAAATAAAATGTATAATATGTTGAAGAATCCATTAAGGGAAATTATGAAACTATAAGAAAACATTGTTAAATAAGTTATGGCATCTGGATATTTTAGGAAACAATGATTCATATGATTGTGATTCATACACAGTATTGAATATTGAAGTGTGATATAACAAACATGTGTTTTTTCTTGAATATGTTTCATTATGTTCAGAGGAAGGATGTTGAAGCTACAAGCCCGTAAAGTATTAACACCATTTTTTGTCATGAACCTGAAACTATTAATTATAGACCCTAAAAAGTGCATTGCATATTCTTTTGAGAAGGAATGTCCCATTTTCTATTATTTAAGCAGTCAAAATTTGAAATGAGGAATATGATCATAGTTAGGAAGGAATCTCATTTGGATATTACCTTCACTTATAACAAGCTTGCAATGAAAAAGAGGTTGATTTCCTCTTCTAGTTTGAGAACCAAAATCCTCTTGAGAAAAATGAGTAATGTGTAGAACTTGATGTGTCCTTATTATTACTATTATGATGAAGTATAGACTAATTGTGTTGAAGGGATACAAAATCAATGTTTAGACGAGAATACATGGTTGCTAGAATATCACTAATTGTAATGTTGAAGAAAAACATCTTAGTGGAAGATCCCTGATCCTGGCACATTTTCATAGTCTGATACCTTTGATTGTTTGGTAAGGGATAAAGACTCTATGGTTTTTAGACATTGAGTATGGAAAAGAGAATTTTCACATGATGAAGTCAGTTAAACTTGTAGAAGTTATAAAATATATTGTTGAAAATATAACGTTTATAATAATGGAAGTCTTGGATGTGAAAAACCCTAAGGTTTGTGGATAAAACCCTAGAGATGGACCTACATTAATGTTTATGTTGAAAGAAGGAACCTTGGCTCATAGGAATGACATCATGCTGATGACGAGGACGAGGATGATAAAGTTTTAAGATGGATGCACAAAGACTAAGATCGAGAGGGAGCTAACATTTCCTATGATCCTCAAAAGATAAATAAATTCTATCGCTCTTTCCCGATTATTATTATTGTTTTACTATTATTTAGCCTCTTGTATTTGTATCCTTTGCTTGGTTATAATTGTTCTTCCATGAGCTCTGGCAGAAAATGGAAGTACTGGAAGGATAGAACAAAGCTTGTGAGAAGAGGACTTTCCTATAATCAATGATTTGTATTGAGGGATATTGTACATTAGAGAAATGTTGAGGTA
This sequence comes from Pinus taeda, assembly GCA_000404065.3. NCBI lineage: Eukaryota > Viridiplantae > Streptophyta > Pinopsida > Pinales > Pinaceae > Pinus > Pinus taeda. The sequence continues at coordinate 361,352 of APFE031352295.1, read as the reverse complement.
ACAAATGGGCTTAAAAAATGTACAACAAAAATAAACTTTATAAGAACCAATAGGATTCAATATGATGATGTCAAACATGGAGGATGATTCACTATTTTTGGAGTAAAAAGGTAAAAAGATAAAAAAATAAAAAAAACTAAATTTTCAACTTATCTCCCTACAATTTTACTCAAATTTCGAGCGGGAGAACTCGATGGATGCATAATTTAATTTTGCATCTAAGGAGTACCCATGTTGCATAATTTAAATACATGAAAAATTATGCAAAATGGGTATTAATTGGATGTAAAATTAAATATCGCATCCAACGAATGCTCCCGCTCGAAATTTGAGTAAAATTGTAGGGAGATAAGTTGAAAATGCGAGTTGAAAAAGTAGTTTTTTTTTTCTTTTTTCCCTCCAAAAATTGATGAAGTAATCTAATCTTATTTTATTGTTTCCACTATTATTTTATAATATTCCTTAGGAGGTCCATTTTATACCTCAAGATTCCTCTAATGCTAGATGAGATCCGAGCTCAGAGGGAGTAAGCAAATCAACAATTTTGAATTATACCCTAATGACACTAAAGAGAAGTCAATGGTGACTTCCAAATAGATCTATAAGATCTAGCATGCAATATATGGAAGCATAGAAGTAAGATTTGATAAGGTTCTCCTAGAAAGAGGGAGAGGATCATGAAAATACATTTGCTCTAGCTGCTAAGTACACTTATATTAGAATTATCATTGCGTCTGTTACATCAAATGGATGTAGAGGATGTTGAATAATTTGAAGAAGTGTACATGGAATAACCACAAGGATTTGAGGACCATGAATAAGTCTCCTACTTTCAAATAGATGATTTTACATAAGAGCTCGATTGATGGATCAATGTTGATCCTATGTGATTTGTTTAATGGAAGCAGAAGGACTCGTGTTAGAGGGAGGAACTGTGGCAGAGATAAATGCTTTCATAATAGAGGGAGCAGTCAAGAACCATTTTTTTAGCTTTAGAGGAAGTTTTTCTCTGCGTTTGAGATGATGAATTGTCATTAACAATGTCAAGATAGACAACTGATATGCTAGAAAACAACAATGGTAGAGGGATCAACTAGGATTGCCACTACAAAATTTGTTTTAGAAAGAACACCCAATTAGGGTAATATAAAGTATCCATGGTGATGAACCTAATGACAGAAATTGATTGGTCTATGGTTGGGCCAAGGCATGTGGCTCAACACATGTTGAAGTGCTAACATGGTACAATTGGTCATGGCATAGTCAATTATGAGATATGCCTCAAATAATGAAGTGAAATTGCAGGGATTCACAAATTTAGATTGGGTAGACAGTGTAGAAGATATAAAGAGTTCATCAAGATATTGCTTTATTTTTGGCTTTGTGATTATTTCTTGGATGAGAAGGAAGTAAACATCTGTTTCACTCAACATTGTAGAAGCCGAGTATATTGTAGCTTGGTTGGCGAGTTGTGAAGCAGTATGGCTTCAAATGATACTTGTAGGATTGTCTTGATTAGGTGCAGGTAATGACGATGATGACATGTCAAAGCACAACGAGATTTAGTACCAAGATATGGTACAAAAGGAAGTAGTATGGATTTGTTACTATTATTCAGTCAAGAAGATCGCTGACAAAGCCTCTATTCCAGGATGAAGTTTAGATAATTCGAGGAAAATATTGGAGTGATTGAATATATCTTTCTCAACAAGAGGGAGTGATGAAATTGCAGCAACCAAGATAGTCATCCTCCCTGGGCCAGGTTGACCAAGATCAGGGAAAATGGTATAGAGTAATAGCATTAGGGACATGCATTCTCCCTATGACAAGTATGATCAAAATTATGAAGAATGGTCCAACAGAGGACAATCATTCTTCTTGTGTCAAGTATGTTGACTGAAAATAGGAATAATGGTCCTAGAGGCCCAGAATCACTAAGTTGAGTGGGTGAATTTCATCATCAAGCTTAGTATACTCTCTAGATAGGTTGAATGAGCCCATTTAGCAAAGGCCTGGAATTAATCAGGTAGAGTGTGGCCTTTGGAGTTTCACTATGAGTCAAAGAGATTGACCAGGATGATGGTTAACCAAGAGTAGTCAAGATACCATGGGTGAGAGGTGCCAACTAGAATCATGGTGGTCGGTTGATGCTAATGATGTACCATGTGTTAGGAGTACCAACCAGGATTATGGTGAGGATACACCATAGGTCAGAGGTACCAACTAGAATTATGGTAACTTGTTGATGCTGATGATTTACCATGCGTCACAGTTGTTGACTAAGATTACAGTAATTGAATGATGTTGATGCTGATGATGAATTGTTGTAATATTTTATTAAAGAACTTTGTCAACATGAGAACATCTAGATAGTCATTATGAATACCTCTATAGCTAAGAAGAAGTGTTGAATTTTGTAACTATGGTTGGTCTTCATAATTAATATTAGCTCTTGATGTATTTTTAATGGTAAATATAAAACATGTTCTTCATGCTACTGTCAAAAGAGAAATTTTAAGGCATGTTCTTGATGTCCTTTTCAAAATATAATTTTTTAATTTTTAAAATTAATTTTTTGGCTTCAAACAAACCAAGTCGGTCCTCCTCCTAGTTAAGTTGGCCCTAGTCAAAGAGGCACCCATTCAACCAGCTAGACTTAAGGCATTTGATCCTCCTTCTCAAGTAAAAATTCAGATATTTTGAGACAGAAAGAAAAAGGTAGATCTGAGGTAAGGAATAAGATGGATATGAGTTTTGTTAAAAGAAAAATTTGAGGCTTAAATGTAGGACCAAAATTCTGAGATGAGAGCAGAACCAAATCTCGATGGAAGACAACAGGGTGAATTTCAAGATGTAGAGGGAGGCCAAATTTCGGCCTAGGGAAATAAGATGAGACCAAGTTTGTTAGGCACACATGTGATTTGACTAGGAGGTAGTTGGACAGGGTTTGGGCAAGTCTACTTTGCTGTTCAATTTAACCTCGTGATTGACTAGAAGATCTAGGTGTGTCTCTTGTTGAACTGAAGAATTTCACTAAGGAAAAGGTTGCATGGTTTTTCCCCCACGTGGGTTTTCCTAGGGTAATGTTTGAGTTATTATTTGGTTGTAACTTTATAATATTACTAACATTTAGTTTCTACTATTTATATCTTATATGTAATTTTTTATGATGAATATGAATACAAGAAAAATATTAACCTAAGTAATCATAAGAAGTAGTTATCAATTTAGAAGATCTTATCAAAAATCAACACATGCAATTGTCTTGACCTTTTCTTCATCTTGCAAAAAATCTTGAGGCCCTCATCCTGATTCCTTCAGGCCTTCACCTCTCCTTTAGCCCTTGTTTCCTTATATATACCTCAACCAAACCATCTTTGAGGCCTTGCATTTCTTTCTCTATTCCTCGACCCTTAAATCTAGGGCTTGGTTCACTGTAACAATAAACCATTGACTACAACTTCCTCACTTGGTTGTGGCTTCATATGAACTCTACCTACTTTGAGAAGAACTCAGCTCTCCACTAGGGCACACCTTGCACAAGAGAAGTCACATATCTTTTGCATAATGAGCCTCCCCTTTCATTTCTCCTCTATTTATCCTTTTCTCTTGGGTCATGTAGGAAACCTTTAGATCTTATGGTTTTTGCTTCTCAACCCATTATAATAAATACTTATTTTCTATTAGGTCCTAAACCCACTACTTTGGGTCCAAAACCCCAACTTTGGGTAAATTTCCCAACCAACCACTTTTGGTGGGTGTCCTTCTCTTGGAAATACCTTCTGTGCTACCCAAAATCTAAAAGAACCAAGCAATAATAGCAATATATCAAGCAAGAAATATGTTACAACATAAGTAAACAAAAGTAACAAGAAGAAACACCACAACCACAAGAAAACTAATTAAAGTAATTAGATACATCTACAAACACTGTGATCCCTGCTAAAGAGGAGGGCCCTTCCTCCTTAATAGGGAGATGGTAAAATTATAGCTCACAAGTTCGCACAATAAATCATAAAATGAACCACGAACTTGCAAAATTTTGCATTATCTTCGAAAATAAAGTACAAATATGCACAATATGAAAATAATAATGCCATCGCCTGCACGGGGTAGAGAGATCCTTTATCTCTTCTTTCTAATATTTGTATCAAAATCATGAACAACCATGAGAATCTTTCGATTCTCAGACTGTCGAATAATAATAACTAAAATTATTTTCTTTGGAACAAGTTACAACAAATTATTTGCAAATAAAGTGTTGGCAACGTGGAGTTGGCATTGATGTCAACCACATAGAGTTAACAACTTGGCATTGATGTCAACCAACTGAAGGAGAGCTTGTGTTGATTATCTAATGATTGAAAAAGGTTCTATAGGTGCTTGGGATGTGGTGATGAAGGTGGAAGATGATTTGGTCAAAGAATATTTTAACTTTCCATGTTTTATATCACTGCCACGGTCTTCTCATTATCACAGAGAGACATTGTTCACTGTCATGATCAGTCTGTTGTGTGCCTACGAAATTTGCTGTAGGCTAATCATTTCCTACCCGTGACACTCTCCTGTAGGTGAAAAAAGGTAAACCATTGTATATACCACTGTAATTGACCAAGGTAAAGTCAACGATCAAGATGGTTGATTGAGTCCATAATGATCATGTTGATTTTGTTCTCTAGGTGAAGTGTGAATGCATTGATCTATGATTATGGAGTTGATTTGGTCTGAGTAAGTTGATGTGGTCGATTGAATGCATTAGTGATTGATTTAGTCACATAGTTAATGTGTTGGTTTATTTGTTCCAATATGTTGATCGAGTCATACTTGACATATTGATTTGTTCATTGAAAGTTAGTGAATCCCCATCAACATTTTATTCGAATATGATTTAGTGTGGAAAGTGGTGGCTTTCTAAGGAAGTGGTGGATGGAAAAACTATTGGAGGTAGTGGCCTCCAATAGGTTGGTGTCTGCAGTAGGTAGTGGTCTGCATAGTTTTGGAAGTGGTGGTTTCCATCAAGCTGTGGCTTGGAGCAAGTGGTTGTTCACGTGCGTTTCAAGTTATCGCTTGTACATTGGTGGTGCCAAATGATATGATGTAAATAATATTTTAATAATAGCAAGAAGAAGACAAAGACAAGCATATGGTGGTTTTTCTCTTGGAAGGGTTTCCACCTGACATTCGGTGGTTCTATGTGCTTTGATATTTGATGTGTTCCCCATATGGTTCATGTGTAATTGTGTTTATTACTTATTGTTCTGCATTGCATGTGCTATCTATTGATTTGCTATATTGTGATGGTAACTGTTAATGATTCAGTGGTTTGTGAATAAATGGTAAAAAATGTTTAAATTTAATTGATCGCTAAAATAGCGATTCCCCCCCTTCCCCCCTTCTTAGTATTGTCAATTTTCAAATAATAGGTATGAGAGTGGGGGATTTCAGGTGTAGCTTGACTGTTGGAAGGTTGATCCGAGAAAACTTTGAAATTTTATTTTATTTTATTTATTATTTATTAATATTAGGAATGGATTTTGATTGGTATCATAGTAAATTCCTTCACAAACAATTTAATCATTGGAAGGAAGATCATGGAGTGGGAAAATCTTGGAGTTCCATTATTTAATGGACAAAGATGTGCACTTTGGCCCTAGCAGGATGAAAGCATATGTGCAAGCACAAGGATATGATATCTAGAAATATGTGAAGACTGGATACACAAAACCTTCAACACCTCCAACAAATGTGACATGTAAAAATATTTATGATAGTAATGCTAAAGCTAAGAGTACTATTTTGAATGGTTTAATAGAATCAATGTATGTTAAGGTAATGCATTGAAAATCAACAAAAGAGGTTTGGGACAATCTACAAAATATACATGAAGGGGACAAGAAGATAAAGGAGGCCAAGCTCCAGACCTACCAAGGTAAATTTGAGAAGCTGAAAATGAACAAAGACGAGAACATTGCAACTTTTTTTCTTTGTGGTGATGAAGTAGTAAATTCCATTGAAGCACTAGGAGAACCAATGGATAGTAAGGTAGTTTTATGAAAAGTACTAAGATCACTTCCAATGAGGTTTGTGCTAAAGTTTCAGTGCTAGAAGAAAGATAGGATTTTGAAAAGGTCAACATGGATGAGTTGCATGGAATAATTACAACTTACTAAATGAGAATAGAACAAGAGATTACATCCAACAGAGAAGCAACCTTCACAACATCCAAGAAGACCGGGAAAAACAAACATCAATAAAACCCAAGCTCCAATTGTTGTGAAGACGAAATCTCAGATGAAGAAGTTTCTAAATTTGCGAGAAAGTTGAAAAGAGGAATAGGTAAATTCAATGGTAAGCTTCCCTTAATATGTTTCAATTATGGTGATATTCGTCACTTTGTTGCTAATTGTTCTCATAATAATTCTGATGATGAAGAAGAAGCTCCTAGGAAAGAAAATAAGAATCAAAGAAGATTTAACATGTAAGGTAAAAAGAAAGGCTTTAAGAAAAACTTCTACTAAAAAGAAGATAGTTCCTCATCTAAAGAAGAAAGCAAAAGTGATGAAGAAAATGATACAGGAAGAGCGTTATTCATGGCTACAGACATCATGAAGGAAGCTCATGAAGAGGAAGAAGATGATGAAGAAAAGATAGACGAGGTTGAATTCGAAAATGAGATTGTCAAAGTTATAAAGGATATTAAGGTTGAAAGAGGAATGTCAAATCACTAGAACCTGAACTAAAAGAAGTGAAGGAGATGCCAAAGCACCAATAAAAAAATTGAAGAATAAAAAAATACCATCATCAATTTTAAGGCGCAGTTGGAAGAAGATAGAAAAATTGAAGAATCACTCAGAAGAGAACTAGAAGAAAGCAACAAGGAAAGGGAAGATTCAGAAGCAAAGATAGTTTCTTTACGAAAGGAAGCATGAAAAAGAATTTTCCAACAAAACTTTGGAAACAACTCCAGAGCATTGGATGAGCTCATCAATAGTAAAAGGCCATGCAATGGCAAGACAATATTAGGATACAGTCCTAAAAAGATCGAGTTCGTCAACGATAGAAAAAGAAGATGGACATACCTATGTAGAAATTACTAAAGGGCTTATCAAGAAGGAAGATGGCTTTCTAGTAGAAAAAAGAATCAAGAGACATAAAATCAACAAACCATTTTAAAGGAATGCTCTTGGAGAACAACATAACAAAGAAGATCTCCCCCTCTCAGGTATTAAACCATGTTTCTTGCTCTATGTTATTCTTGCAGAAATTTTGGACATAATACTGTAAATTACCAAGAAAATGATAGGAACAAAAGAACCTTTGGAAACTACTCCAGAAATAACTATCCTAGAAATTCTCAAGAATATTACAGTTAAAATTATAATAGGTTTGGATACTTAATCAATGAAGTGGAATGCCATAAATGCAACAATTTTTGACATTTGGCTAAATATTGCAGGTTAATCACTCCTCTAAAGGAGTCACATCAAAATCAAACTATCCCTCCAAAGATTTGGAAGAATAAAAATGAAAGTTATGCACTTGCTATAAAATATCAAGGCAAGAAGAATGCATGGTATGTTGATAGTGGCTGCTCAACGCATATGATCAGAGATAGGAACAAATTTATATCTAAAGGAAGGAAATGATGGACAATATCTTTTGGAAATGATGGATATGAAAATATATTAGGAATAGGCACAAATAAGATTGGAGGCAAGGATGCTACAACAAAAGATGTGCTACTTATAGAAAAAATGAATCATAATTTGCTGAGTGTAAGTCAAATGTGTGATTAAGGGCACACACTATTATTTGATTCAAAGAAATGCGAAATAAGGAGACATAAATCCTACAAATTGGTGGCAACAACAACTAGGACTCCAAATGACATATACATGCTAGATGAGGCTATAAACAAAGGTTGTCTAATGGAAAAAGAGGATGAAAGTTGGATTTGGCACATAAGGATGGGACACATAAACTTTGATAACCTTGTTAGGATTAGTAAAAAGGAAGTTGTGAGAGAAATGTCATAGATTTCATAACCAACAAGCACCTCATGTTAGCATTGCAAGCATGGAAAAAAACAAGAGTTGAATTTAAGACTAAGAAATACTCCATATCAAAACAATTAGAACTGGTACACACTAATATATGTGGACTAATGAAGACCAAAGGAATAAATGGTGAACAATACTTCATGCTAATGATTGATGATTATACTAGGATGACGATAGTCAATTTTATGAAGAAGAATTTCGAAGATTTTGAGTGTTTCAAAATCTACAAGGAAATGGTTGAAAATGCAACTAGTTTCAATACCAAATGTTTGTTTGAGATCAGATAATGGAGATGAATTCACATCCAAATAATTTCAACATTTTTCTGAGGAACACGACATAAAGAGACAATTTTCAACAGCTAGGACAACTCAATGGAATGGGGTCGATGAAAGGATGAAGAGAACAATGGAAGAAATTGAATGATTTAAAATTAAGCAATGAATTTTGGGTCTAGGAAGTGGATACAACAATGTACATTTTTAATAGAGGATTTCTTAGAAACCACTGTGATAAGACTCTGTATGAAATATGGAAAGGAAGACTAGCAAATGTCAAACACTTCTGAGTCTTTGGAAGTAAATGATATCACAAGGGAACTCAGAAGATGGGAAACTTTGACTCTCAAGTGGATTTTTTTTTTGTTGGATACTGTTTCTGGGAAAACTAGTGTCTTTTCGATTGAGTAGCCTTCTAGGATTGGCAACTACCCTAGAAACAAACAAACAAAGGAACCAACTTGGATCTTTCGCTTAACTCCTTGCTGATCTCTCTCCCCCTTGATAGAGCTTGCAACTCTTATTTGTACTTATCCCGCTTGGAGAGTACCTGTAGAAAAACAATAGCAAAGGACTATCAAAGCAACTTGATCTATTATATCATAAGCATTGCAGAATCAGATATATAATGAACATACAATAGCATTAACAAATAACAGTATTCACAATTGGACAATTGTATGGAAGAAAAATCAAAGAACTTTATTAAATAGAAGGGAGAATTACAACCCAGCTGTTTGATCTAGCATCATCCTCCCAGCATCAAAGCCCTCTTCACCTCATGAAAAGCAAGATCATACCAACAATACAATGCTCTTTCTCAAATACAAACTATCAACACTTCCTTGCAAATTACAAAATTCCAGCCTCCAGATCTCTCAGATGACGGATCCATTTATAGATGTGTGCAAGGGTGTGAGTCATCTCTGGGTTTTTGATTAGTTTCATTCCACTTGTTGTTTTTGGTTCCACTTGGAGATTTCTTGGATCTCTTACTCATCCCTGGGCGAATTCAGAGAGGCAAGTGTCACAGAAGAAGTTTCTAGAAGATTCCATGAGCACCCACTTAGCAAACTGTCTCAGACATTTTTCCATTCTAGCTCATCACACCCTACAGAAGGCATCTTTAGTATGAATCACACTTGGCTAGTGTAGCAGTCAGTATGCATCGCACCCTGACAGTGGAGCAGTCAGTGTGGTCCAGTTTTGGCAAGTTCTGGATGGTTTTTCATGTGGAACTTTTGGGGAATGATGTAATCAGTTGACAATGATCCTTTAGGGTATGAAACAACACTTTTAGGGTTTAAAGAGCCCTAGTTTATTGACATATAAGATTGGGGTTGAAGTTCCCAAATATGTCTATAACAGATACTCACACAAAAGTAAAGCGTATAGATGCTATAATTAGAGACTCAATCAAATAGTTGAAAGCATTATTGTAACATTTGATGAAGTTCGTGGACCAAAGGAAAAACAAGAAAATTCATTCTCATGCAACCAAAGATGGAAGAACTTGAACAAGAACAAGTTAAAGAGGAAGCCCAAGAGCCAGAACAATAAAAGGAGGAAGAAAATGTCAACTAGGAGGAGACATGAAAAGATTAGCATGCACCTTGTAAGGCTCCCAAGAAATGGTATCAAAAGAATCATCCTTCAGACTAGATCAATGGGGACATCAATGAAGGCATATGAACTAGAAGAAATCAACAAATACACATTCCAGAACAAGCACATCTTGCACTCTTATCCACATATGAGCCTAGAGACTTTGAAGAAGCCAATCACGATGAACATTGGATAGCAACCATGAATGAATAATTGGATCAGATTGAAAAGAATGACATATGGGAATTGGTTCCACGACCAAAAGACAAAAATGACATTGGAACAAAATTGGGTTTCAGGCTGAATGTGGATGGACATGTTACTAGGAACAAGGCAATATTGGTCTGTAAAGGATATACACAGGTTGCGGGAATAGACTTTGAAGATAAATTTTCACCTGTCACTAGAATGGAAGCTATCAAGATGTTCTTAGCCTATGTTTGTTCGAGAAGGATTAATGTGTATCAAATGGATGTAAAGTCAACTTTCCTCAATAGGGAATTGGAAGAAGAAGTCTACATAAAAAACTTGAAGGATTTCTGCTTACTACAAAAATATTATGTTTTCAGGTTGAAGAAGACATTATATGGTCTCAAACAGGCTCATATAGCTTGGTATGTCCATGTTGATAGGTACTTGGAAAAACAAGGGTTCAAAAGAGGAAATGCCGATAAAAACATTTATATAAATGTTGAACAATACATTTTGACTATCATTGAAGTATATGTGGATGACATAATCTTTGTAGGTGATGATGACAGGTTAAGCAAGAAGTTTGCATCAAATATGCATAGTGAGTTTGAAATGTCATTACTTGGTGAATTGAATTTATTTCTAGGACTTCAGATATATTAGAAAGACAAGGGCTTATTCATTAGTCAAACCAAGTACATTAAATAAATGTTTAAGAGGTTTCAAATGGAAGACAACAAACCAGTTAACACTCCAATGGTGACTGGTTGCATGTTGAGCATGGATGATATATCCAAAGATGGTGACGAGAGAATGTATAAATCAATGATTGGTAGTTTATTGTACGTAACAACCTCGAGGTCAGATGTGATGAAGGAAGTGACAAGTAGCACGTTTCTAAGTAGCACTAAAAGAATCCCATGTTGTTGTAGTAAAGATAATTTTTTGATACCTTAATGGAACACCAAATTTGGTCTGTGGTATGCAAAATGAAATGATTTAACTATCAAAGCTTATACATATATAGATTGCACAGACATTGTTGATGATCGTAAAAGAACCATTGGAGCAACCTTATACTTAGGTTGTTGTCTTGTATCATGGTTGAGCAAGAAGTGGTTTTCAATCTCTTTATCCACATTAGAAGTAGAATACATAACAACAACAAGATGTTGTGCTCAAGTCCTCTGGATGAAAAAAACATTGTAGGATCTTCAACTACAGTTTTATGAGCCTATTCTGATGTTCTATCACAACACCAGTGCCATAAGAATCTCCAAGAATCCTGTCATGCATTTGAAAATGAAACACATTCCTATCAAATGCCACTTTTTTCGAGAACAGGTTGTCGAAAAGAACATAAAGGTATAGTATATTGGGACAAAGGAGAAAATAATTTTCATCTTCACTAAACCTTTACCACATGAAAATTTGAGTATCTTCGACAAAATCTTGGAATTCTTCCAAGTTCACGTTGATGTCCATTTCATACAACCAATCAGATAAGGGGAGTCAAGTAGGATAGGAGAAGAAGGCAACTTGTCAGGGGGAGTCATCCCTTTCCATTGATGTCAAAGGGGGATAGAAATTAGGGTATGAGAATCAGAGGCATGGAGTCATGGGGAGAAGTGATCGTAGAGGGAGTACATGTGTTTCCATCAATGACAAAAAGGGAGATTGTTGAATTATGGTTGTCCTTGATGTAAATCAAAGAAACATTAGAAGATGACCCACATTTGTTGACCAAAATGACATGAAAAATCATAGTTTCTTGATTATGGACCATATTTGTTGGATTCTCCTTGTCATTCAAAATTTTGATGGTATGTGGCACACCAAAAGATCCATCACATTTTGAGAGATATGCTTGTTTAAAGATGAAGCACCCACCTTGTGGTCAAATGTCCCAAACAAGTTGATGATGTGGAAACTCTTCTTTGACTAAAATAATGGTCCATTCATAAGGCTCTTCACTAAGAATTAAATTAATCTTTCTTATGGTAAAATATTGTGTTGATGGTGCTAGACCCGCCAAAATTTAGGCGATCTCTGTGATATGAAGTCCCAACTAGACTTCACACCATTTGGAGTAGGAGTCCCAACAATGGGTGGTAATGTTATGCCTTGACTGCGGAAACACGCAGAAGAAAGTATGATAAATTTGGGTAAGAGCAAGTGGGTGACCCTACAGAGAGTCAAGTGCGATGCATGAAGGTTCCAGAAAACGAAGGGAAAAAGAAGTTGTAGTATACCTAGGGGGGATAGTATGGGGTATAGAGGGAGGTACCTAAGGGAATAATGTAATAATGGGATAGGCCATAGTAATAATTAAAGTGGTTAACCTGTATAAGGGACACAAGTAGTTAGCAATAATGTAATAAGCCCATTGTATTAGATAGATGGTATTGAGGGAACACCATATAATGACCCATGGTATTGTATGTATGAGGCCTATATAGAGGCTAGAGACTCCCCATTGAGAGAGGTCAAGGAATATTGTATGGACAAGCATATGACTTGTGGAGTATTCTCCTTCCTTAAGGAGTGAATGTATGGTGTTGCCCTATCTTAAGGGTTTTGATCAATAAAGAAGCATTTCTATCTATTTCTATCTTGTTATTTTTTGGTTTATCTCTATATTTGAAGGTCGGATCTATAACAAGTGGTATCAGAGTACCTTCTTGGGAAAAGCTGAGAATTTGTTTGTTTGTTTTTTTTTTTTTTAATTTTTGCAGGAATTTTTTGGGGTGGCAAGTTTGCAGATCAGATTTGTAAGTTATGGTGAAACATTTGCTGAATATAATTGCATATCTGGGTTATTTGCAAAAAAATACCCAATTAAAAAAAAAAATCGACCGAACCAGAGTCCAGATGAGGGTGATATCGCTGATTTAAAAATCAGCTGTGTTGCAGACATTTTTCGGGGCAACGAGTTTGCAAATCATATATGTATGTTATGGTGCAAAATTTGTAGAATCTAATTGTAGATATGGGTTCTTTGCGAAAAAATACCCAATTTCAAAAAAACAATCGGTAGAATCAAAGTCCAGATGAGGGAGATATCGCTGATTTAAAATCAACTTTTTTTTTTTTTTTTTTTTTTTTTTTTTTTTCTTCAGAATTTTTTGTGACGGCGGGGCAGTTGCATCACGAATATGAAATTCCAGTGCCTGGATTGGGATTCCTATCACATGAGAAGATGCAGAATGGTTGTTTCATTTCTGAAAATAGGTCATAATAGGGATTTTGAGTAATATTGACTGAGTTGTGGCCATTTCAAATTTTTGCCAAGTAAGGGATTTTTTTCAAAACCCTCTTCATGGCTTCTAGCAAGGTTCTTGTTTTTACAGGAAAAGATAATGGTCCTACTATTGAAGAATTCATAGAAAAACAAAAGTCATTATGGGAAAAACAACGGAAAGGTTTAGTATGGCTTAGTGTGAAAGATGAGGCTGCCAAATGGTTTAGATCACTTGACAGCAAGAAGTTGTACAACCTTTCAGATGAAGAATTTGAAAAAGTATTTTTAGGCAAATGGTCTCATGCTAGAAAACAGGAGAATGATACATGTAAGGGTTAATTTTCTACTGGTATCTCCTTATTGCAGGTTCATGTATTCAGAAGGAGAAGATCATTGTGTCTATAAATCCTAGCTGCAAGCATAATTTTATCAATGTTAATTTGGCAAAAAAATTGCAAGTTCCAGCAAAACACATTGAAAACACACAGGTTGATAATGAGGATGTTCAAGTTTATAAAGATTTTAAGCTTTCTATTGATAAGTATGTGTTGCATTGTGATTTTTATACTTCAGATATGGATAACATGGATGTTGTTTTGGGATATCCTTGGATGGAATATGTGGATACTATCAATATTAATGTGCAAAGAAATTCCTGAAGCTTTGGTATAAAAAGAAGAAAATTACATTGCAGGATATTTCCATCAATAAACAGGTAGAGTCCAAGGAGGCTGAAGTAGAAGATGTTCCAGGGACTGACACATCAGATGATGAGCCCTTGATGGTTGACAACCAAACACAAACATCAAACTAGGTACTAGAAAAGCAGGTAGAGTCCAAGGAGGCTAAAGTAGAAAATGTTTTAGGTACGGATACATCAGATGATAAATTTGGGGTTGAAGTAATATTGGAAGATAAGAAGTAATAGTAGATGCTACAACATGTACTAGATACCAATCAGGCTCCATTAGGTGGTGAATTAAAGAAAGATACACCATTGGTTAAAAATTCAGCATATCACCACTCACATCACCCTGCAAGAAAACAACTAACATGATGGCAACAAATTAGCCACAAGGACAACAACCCCCACATGAAAAATAGAGAGGGATGACAATCCACCTGCTACACATCAACATAGAAGAGCTGCCAGGATCAACTTCCATCTCAAGTGAGCGAGGCACTAGCTAGATCGAGGGTTCACCTTTCTCTTGGATGGCTAGATGCACGTGCATGGTACTAGTGGAATACTCTTTTGAGTAAATATTATTATTTGTGTTCTTCTTATGTTTCAGGGACGAAACATGTTTAAGGGAGGTGGAATGTAGTATACCTAGGGGGATAGTATGGGGTACAGAGGGAGGTACCCAAGGGAATAATGTAATAATGGGATGGGCCATAGCAATAAATAAAGTGGTTAACCCATATCATTTAAGGGACCAGAAGTAGTTTGAAATAATGTAATAAGCCCATTGTATTAGATAGATGGTATTGAGGGAACACCATATAATGACCCATGGTATTGTATGTATGAGGCCTCTATAGAGGCTAGAGACTCCCCATTGAGAGAGGTCAAGGAATATTGTATGGACAAGCATATGGCTTGTGGAGTGTTCTCCTTCCTTAAGGAGTGAATGTATGGTGTTGCTCTACCTTAAGGGTTTTGATCAATAAAAACACTTCTATCTATTTCTATCTTGTTATTTCTGGGTTTATCTCTATATTTGCAGGTCAGGTCTATAAAAGAAGTGTGCCCCTTGGAAACCTATAATAGTACGCATCATGAAATGAACACACGAGAAAAATGACATCACAACCTAAGATGTAGAGTAGTCCACAAGTTAAATTGATGAGTTAATCTAGCAACACACATTCAACAAGATTCGTACAAATGAAAACAAAATAGTTCATAAGCATATGCGTAAGTTAAATAACATACATTGCCAATACAACAAGAATAGTCCTACTATATTAACAACATATGCATGAATGCGTGCTAGCTCTGATTTTATTATTATAAGTGAAAGTTCCATCCATACATACACCATTGATGACCACTAGCCCAAGTAGTGGAACATTACAGTCAAGAACACCTGCTCCTGTAAAGAAGTATACTCGCTCTACGCTATGGAGAAGCAAAGTCTCTTCACAATACTCCCAAGCTCTTTTTAAGCCTAAGCCTAGCCAAAAGCTTGGCTCCAAAAAGCCTGTTACATGAGTTATGAGGTTCTATTTATAACAAGAGGAGGTGACTCTTCAACTCCCCTTTGTGACCTTTGGACTACCCTCATGACTTTTCAACCTCTTTACAAAATGACACATTTCATTACATGATGATTTTTCATATTCCAATACTGACACTTGAAATTTCACTTATAACATAATTACAAATAATATTACATTTTCCACTTGTACCCATATAAGACAAAATAGGGTAGAGACAACCTAATAAGACACAACACTATGATGCTGGAGTTTGGGAGAAGTCCAGCTCAACAACCTCCACTTTCTACTTCTTGATCACATATTGGTGCCAAGCTTGGTACTGTGTGATGGTGTCCCCAAATTACTTAACGATGTCTTGTTAGAAGAAGACTCTAGCCTCCATGGCATCCAGGTACATTGTCTTGGAACCTATGTCCAACTCGTTCTGAAGCATGAGCAACATTATTTTGACTTTGACAAGACCACCGATGAACTTCTACACATTGTGTGCACTCAACTCCAAGTATTCCCTGGTGGCATCCTGTCTTAGCTACTCCAGGTACTCTTTGACCTCTTGCAAGACTTGGTTCTTGGGTTTAGCTTTGGTGAGGGAATAGATTGATGGGATTTGGTGTGTTCTCACCAAGACATCCAAACTATTGTACCATTGCACATATGAGGCTTGTATCCTATCAATGAATGAGTTGAGTTGCTTGTTATTCTGAATCAAAATTCGAACCTTCGCTTTCTCCAACTCTTCTTGTGGATTCATTTTCTTCACTAATTCAAGTGGGACCCCTTTGAACTGCATTGTCCACTCTTGTACATTGGCAATGACAACTTGTATGTTTTTGAGAGTTTTAACAAACTCTTTGCTTTGCTACTATAAGTCATGTAAACAAGAAACTACTTTATGTACGATGACAAACCCATCATACAGCTTCTGCATGGTTTCTCCAAGTGTTGATACTTCAGTAAGTATGGTTGCTCTCATCTCCCCAAATGCGGAAATTGAATTCTACGCTATTTCTCAGAGTTGTTCTACCTCTTTCCTGGCAGCCTGCAAGTTCTGTGCCAATTGCTTATTCTCGATTGCCAAATACTGAACATTTGATCTTGTTGCTCCTACATAGGCTAAGCTAGCTTAGGCAATGAACTTTGAATGCTTCTTGGTGTTTGACACTATCACTGTTTCGTTAATGAATGCTGGAGATATGTGATCATTTGGAAAGTGCTTTCTTTGTGCTTGTACAATCCTCTTTTAGAACTCGTTGAATGATAGATTGTACACATCCATCACTAGATCATCATCAAGGAGAACAACATCTCCTTGCTCGCTCGGGGCTGGCTCTACTGCTGGAGGTGGTGGAGACTGAGGGATGACCTGTGGTGCTCTCGACATCAGATCAACATCTTCATGCTGTGGATCCTATTCCAAATCCATGTCTTTCACTTCGATCAAATGCTTAATTTGCTGAGAAATCTCCCGATCCTACATCTATTAACCTTCCTCCTCAACTATTGGATGTACCTATTCATCAACCTGTATTAGTGTTGTTTCCTATATCATCACACATTTCCTTTATTCTTATTCCTAATTTTTCTTCTCTTCTCATTCTCTCCTCCTCAACTCCTATTTTTCCTTCAGATTCTTCTCTATCTCCTGTAACTTCAATTCTTATTCCTGCAACCTCTTATTTTCTCTCTTCCTCCACTCTTCTCTCCACATCCTATGATTCCTCTTTGCTTCTGCTGCCAAAGCTACTTTCTCAATAAGAGGACCTGATTTCATTTTGCAGCTTTTCTCTCCCTCTGGACTATCAACAATCTTCCTCTTTCCCTTGTCCTGCATGAGATTGATGCCTTGTACTGTTGTTGCTTCTGGAGCTGCCACTATATGTGGAACACCATGTGAAGTCCTTGCTAGACTGACTAACTCATTGAGTCTGGAGGCATTTTAGCAATACCTCGAAGGATCCTCCTCTAGCCAATGAAATTTCCTACTGATTCACAGAAAGTAAACTATCATACAATGGTCCTTGCAAATACTATGGGGGTCATATGGATTAAATTTGTTAGTTCCAAACTCAAATTTCATTATCTCCTTAGCCTCAAAATCTCTGAATTTCAAGATATTTATCTCGTATAATTTGATCTGCAAAGGAAGAGTGGGCCATGGTGCTTTCTTCTTCCTGTGCAGTGTTTCTGACAACCCTGTAGTGAGATGGTATGATACTTCTTACATGATCAGTTTGTCAGTGGCATATCTTGGTAAGACATGCAAAGGCTTCTCTTTGCCAAACACTTTCATGAAGGTGCCACTTGGTGAGGTATACCAATCTACAATTTCTACTATCACCTCCATTGCTTCTTGTGACATGTAAGGTGGATCTTGTTCAAATATAAGCTTGTACAATAGGATAATAAAATGGCCAGTTAGCCATTCCATTACCCCTCGATAATTGCAGTCTGAAAGCAACTTACAATAGATATCCATGATAGTCTCTCGTGGTTTCCATGTCCAGTTTATCCCAAGGAACTATTGCTGCACATATTGCATTCAGTAAGTATGCAGACATATAGAACCTTGCTCACTCATCCTTGGGAGGATTCCAAGCCTGTGCTACATGGGCCTTAATTTATTGAGCCAACATATCTGATCAGTTAAATGGCCTCCCATCATTCACCAAATGATCCAATAAGGCTACCCACCCTTCATTAAAGGTTTCAATTCTCGCTTGACCATAGATTCTGCAAGCAAAGATAATCAAGAGATGGTAAGTCTTCATGAGGGACTTTGTCTTGTAGACATGGGTGGGTGTCTGTCGAAACTTAAATGGATCTTTCACCCGGTGTTTGAAAATGTATCTTGTGTTCACATAGCTATGGGTGGAATAGAATAGTGATTCCAAGTGCTTTACTAGCTCGAGCAAGTGGTACATCCACTGAAAATCTTTTGCTCGGAAGGTGGCAAGATTCTTGCCCGCTAGCACTATTCAATGTCATGGTATGTTCATCCGTATGTGAGACAATCTAGCTTATGATGTCCGCACACGGGAAGGTGGGATACCTACATGCAATCTTGTATAGCTATGACTACCAGATACTGAGATACACCTGTCGGTCCTCTAAGTCTGCCTCGAAGTCCTTTACAAAAGTGTCTTTAATCTATTTCCATGTCAGTGTTGATCCCTTCTCTATAAACAACTGAGTATTTGCATACACTAGCAAATCAAATGATGTCTGCTCAACTTCTTCCCCAATACTTCTCTCGGTGGTTTCCTTTGATGCAACTCTCTTAGATGCCATGGTAACAATGACTGCTGGAGAGTTTCTTAAAAACTTCTATACCTGTGGGACAAAAATGACACTCATGGAAATAAAATGCCAGTTTTAAGCAGAACAACTTACTAGGCAAGTAAATCGGGCACTAGATGGGAAGGATTACACAATTTTTTCTGACAGGGGGGATTGGCTTCCCGTGGGGACTGTGCACTACATAGTCCCAATAACCAAGGTGGAATCATGCTGGTTGAAATTGTGCAATGCGCAATTCAGCCTGGGTAGAGGCCTTGGAGAGACTGCAGATTGTGCAGTGTCAATGGCCAAGATGAGTGACTGGCTCTTGGAACTACACAATGCGTAGTTGGAGCTAGCTTGGACTATGCACTATGCAATTCTAGAGGCCAAGCTCATGGCTTGACCCTCCAGATTGTGCAATGCCAACTGTTCAAAGTGAAATCCGACTAAGGGAAACCTAAATCTACCCAAGGGAAGTGTGAAAAACAAGCAGATATGAGAGATAGTGTGAAGATGAGTGATAATTTTACTAAGTGTAGATAAATACATGGGAATCAAGTGAAACGATTGATCAAATAGAAGGAAAACGAATTAAGTGAGGATAGTCGACACAATGGCGACCACTTGTGCAAAAATCAGGAAAACTAATGTGACACTTGGCAAAGGAAATATAAAAATTATAACAACACTTATACAAGTTAAAGTAAGACAAAATGCCAACAAACATGAAGAGAAACAAGTGATACAAATCTCACACAAGCCAAACGACAAAAAGCGATAGAAAAAACGACCAAAGATGACAAAAGCAAAAATAACCTGGAAAAGCGACGATGATCACACTGAAGGTTCCTTGATCTCCTCAAGAATGCTATATCTCCAATATAGAATGTGAAAATGAAAGTGTTGATTAAATATATTTGGACAAATTAGGGTTTATGACGTGCATGCCTAAAATCAAGGAAAAAGCAACACTTGGCGGAAGTTTCTAAAAATAGTAGAAGTTCCTCCTTTGAGATACTAAAAATAGACCCTATTTTTTAGGGATGAGTTTTTGTTTTTTATTTTTTTCTTTTTTTCGGGGAAACTTTCCATGCACACTGCTGGGAAAGACTGCTCAATTTTGGGGAACTGGGGAACTTTCCAGCTTGTGCATTATGTAGTTTATGAGTTTAGTGAAGGTTGCACAATTTCTGGGCTCAGTGCTAGGCTGCCTCCCATGACTGCACATTTTCTGAGCTCAAGGATCATTGGCAGTCAGGACTACGCAATTCCCATCATCAAGGCTTCTTGCCCTCAAGGATTGTGTGGTTTCTGGAGGCAAGCCTAGAACTGTTGTAAGATCAAGTTGGGAGATCAGCTCGTGACTTAGAAAAATCAACTAAGTAAGAAAACACAAGAAAACAGAAAAGATAAGTCTCAGTCAAAGCATGAATACATGGGTTAGTGTGAGATGAGCTACTATGGTTAAGAAGGATGGATCCAAAATCGAAGCATAGGCAAAATTTTGGAGGGTGGTTGTAGTTGCTACAACAAGTTGTTTATGGATTTTTTTTCTTTAAATTAAGAGAAAGTGAGAGGGGCTTTGACTTTAAAAGAATTTGAATTTCAAATTCAAATAACCCTCAAATTGTAGTCCACCTCATCAAGGGATATTTTTGGCTCCATCAAATTTGAATTTAAAAATTTTGATTCCTTCCAAACATCTATTCGGCTTCCCTAATTTGACATCTCTCCTAATTTATAAAAGGAACCTTATCTCATCTACTATGGTATGCATTTAACACACATTATTGGAAGTGATATGGTTTTGAAATATTTTCTGCTTGTGTTGTCTTGATCTATTTTAAGGGAGGTCGAAGTAGCAAAAGGGTTAGAAGGGTTATGACTTCTTTGTTTACTTGGGGTTGAGATCTTTGTTGGTTCTGATCACATATTTTCAGATATTTCTGTGGCTCTCATAGACCAGTGAAGGAGACACATTTTAATTGTTTTGCACATGCTTCTCAGTCAAGGCCATTCAACCTTCCATTTGAAGCAGACCAAGGACTGTTTGTGATCCATTTGCATTAACCTAAGTTTTATGCGTGATTTTGAGGAAGAGGAATTCTATTTCATAAGGAAATCTATGGCAAAAGGTCTTTGCAATATTTTTTGAACATCAGTGAAAGTCTCAACCCATCTAGACAATCTTTCTCTTAGTGGTTCATCACAATTACTCATGGATTGGTGGTTTTTTCTAGATGATACAATCATATTTATAGGCACACACACATATCAAAATTATGATTTTCCATTGAATGGTTCAACCTCTTGTTAGGGAAAACTTCTGTTCGAAAATTAGGCAAGTCCAACCTATATCCAAGGTGTGGTTTTAAGTCACAAGCAACATTCTTTAGTTGTGAAATTTTTGGCCTGGCTTGTGGTCTTGTTTCTTGTAGGTCTCCTATGAATTTCGACCCTCTACTTGATCCAAGTGGATATTGGTGGCCACCTACCTATTCCACCTAGACCCTCTAGTGAGTTTCATCTGTTTCCTTGTTTATTTCAACGTTTACTATTTTTAGGAGTTTTTTGGGTCCTAAACTTCTATAACAGTTTTGACCTCCTAAACAACGTTTTTTTGAGGTCCGTTGCAAGCCCATAGCCATAGGTAGGGGCTTGTGGAAAAGGTTGTAGTATCTAGGGAGACCTTTCAAAAAGAGTCAAGGGATCTCTACTTGAATGGTTCATGAGGCACAATACTTGCTAAGGTTTTGCAAAGCATCACCCGATGCAATGAGTGCTAAGTGAACTATTCAAAAATCATGAGAAATTAGTCAGTTACGACTACCTCTCA
>APFE031352295.1:256401-337146 GCA_000404065.3 Pinus taeda | reverse complement strand
GTTGGTAGCTAATATAATAATAATAATAATAATAATAATAAGATATGGTAGTTTTCATTTTGTGTAGAATAATTTGAATTAAAAATGCCAAGGAAACCTATGTTGACCAGTTAAACGAGGAAGAAACATATCTCCCGTAGAAAACACAGATAGTGATATTTTCCATCATGTGGACATGTTTTAAATTATACATCCAAAAGTTTAAGATTTACCAAATAGTTCTTTGACACTATCATAAGAGCTAGAAAATGCACTAAAACTTTTAGAACTATAATTATGGCAAAAGATCCTAGTTTAAAAGAATTTCCTTAAAAGATTTTTAAAAATCCTCAAATTTCATGCATCCCCCTATTTAAAATAGTTTGTAGAGACAATTATAAAAAAAAACTATCTACATGGAAAATCAACAAAAAATAATATTTAAATCATTCATATACGTATCAACAAAATAAGCAATACAATGATCCCAAGAATTGTTGAAAATGGCAACAGGAAAATCCTGATTTAATTTTCCCTTGAATTAAATTAGGATAAAATTGTAATTCCACATCACAAGACGACAATAATGAGTTAAATAAGTTAATTTCACTTAGTTGTCTTAGTTAATTTGAGTTGAGGGCTAATCTTGAGTCATGTAGAGTGGTTCCTAAATTTTAGGAGCCTAGGATGAGTTTAATTTGAGTTGTAATAATTTAATTCAGTTAAACCAGTTCCAACTTTTGCAGGAACGAGTAGGAGGTCTAGCAGTGGGGTGCATCTTTAGTGTTCAACGAGTTAACTGATAAATCAGCCAAAATTAACTCATGCATGCATGAAATTTGTGTTACCTAGCTAAGATTGGAGGTCAAGGGTAGTGTACTATAATTTGTATAATTTTCTGAGTTGTACAAGTGTTGCATGCAGTCAGAGAAGGGCCTACAATGATTTCACAATCATTATTGTGAATTTCCCTAATTAATAGAGGGCTAATTCCCAAGGAAACAACGCAAGGAACTAGGATATTGGAAGGTAGCAAAATTGGCTAAGTATTGGCCATAGTCATCTTGTGAGGTAGTGAGATAGATTATACTTGTGCAGAGATTGTTTAGACTTGATAAAGAATTGTATTTCTTCTATAATTTATGATCTAATGCAATACAGATAGGAAGGGGTTTTGAGCAGCAAGCTTTCCCCTTAGATAAATCTCTGAGCATATGTTATTGTTTCTTGTCTCATGTTTATGTTGTGATTTTTCGATCGATTAATTGTTTTCACTAATGAGTAGAGTATATTCAAGTCTTTTTTTAGCATATTACATAAGATGTTTGAATCTACAAGGAATTTCTACATGGTATTAGAGCAGGAATCACAATATAAGAGAAGAGAATTCGAAGTTTGTGTAGGAGGTTCGAATTACAAGATTAGTATTGCAGGTTTTCTCTAGGACTGAGAAGATGACTTCCACCTAACTTAGGCTCAAGTACACTTTGGAAGGAGCCACAATTTTTGGCATGGAAGATCTGTATCGAGGTGGTATTAGATGATAATGGGCTACTATATTACATAAATATAGATGTAGTTAAACCCCCAGAAACTAATGCCCAGGATATCACTTAGTGGAAGTAGGATGTAGCTAAAGCAAGGAGGATCATATTGGAGGGAGTTCGAGATCATATTGTCTTGAATCTTCATGAGAAATAAAATCCATTCGCAATGTGGAAAACACTAACCAACTTGTTTGATAACAACAATGACCATAGGAAGCTAGAACTGAAGGACAAACTTCTTAGCATCAATATGCAAAATGATGAATCAATTCTGCAGTAATTGAGAAAATTTACACAATGTCATGATGAACTTGGTGGGGTCAGTATTACTATTCCAGAAGAATATATGGTAGCTCTAGCTCTGTTGGGTCTTCCCAAGAGTTGGCATAGTTATCAGGATTTTTTGAATGGTAGCAACAAACTACTAAGCTGGGAGCGGTTATGGTATGATCTCGTACAGGAAGAGATTAGGCAGAGCAACAAATATGGAACTTTATCCAAGGTTGAGGATGAGGATAACTGTTCCTTGGATGGAAATTAAAAGGAAGGGAAAGGGAACAAATTCCAATCCAAAGGAGATTCTGGTCAGGTGGGCAAGAAGAAAGACTTGTCGAAGATTAAATGTTTTCATTGTCATGAGTTGGGAAACTATGCCACGAAGTGTCCACACAAGAAGGCCGGCAAGAAGCCCTTAGGGGGAGCGACAGGTGAAGCTCTAGCTTCACAATTCGAGTTGGATTGCACACTCATTGAATGCATGGTGACATCGGTGATGGGTAGTGTGTGGTATTTGGATAGTGGAGCCTCATTCCATAGGATGGGACACAAAGAATTTTTCAATGACTTGGAGGAGAAGGACCTTTAGATGAACATCAAGATGACAGATGATGGAAGGTATAATGTGACCAGTCTCGGTACAATTACTTTTCAGAGGGAGTCTGGTTCTCCTCTCGCATTAAAAAATGTCATGTATTTTCCGGGTCTAAAGGAGAATTTAGTTTCAGTTTCTATGTTGGAAGGCCATGGCTATGATGTGATATTTAGCAAAGGAAACACTTTCCTTAGACATATCATCGCAGGACAAGTGAAGCGGATTAGGATTCGGGTGAAGAACCTCTACAAATTGGATTTAGAAGATTGTGTTACTTTGAGCACGAAAGCAGAGAAGGTTCATAGCCGAGACATAGGTAAATTATGGCATAGGTGAAGGGTCATCCACAAACCCATGGTTATGGGTCAACATTGCAAAACCGTTTTCTTCAACAACTCTTGGTTTTGGGTCACACACAACCCCAAAGTTATGCTCCTATTATACAAAGACTTCCCTAGAGGGAAATTTACGCAATGGGGACCATTGCTTCTTAAGGGGAGAGGATTGATCCACGTGGAAAATAATTACCACAATTAATAATTATTTTTATATCCATGTTTGTTAAAATCATGGATGATGCATGATAATAAATAAAATAAATCGTGATATTAAAGTGAGAATCTAATCGCATGATGGTTCATGATTTGAAATTTTACCATTGTAATTCTCACTAATGGTATTTACCTGTGGATTTTGTAAGCCATGGTATTTACCCATGGTATTGTAATTTATTATATTTAGACATGGTATCTTAAGTTATTATGTTTTCCCATGGTATTCACCCATGGATTTTGTAAACCATGGTATTTACCCATGTTATTTGAAATGTAATTAGTAAAAAAATTATCGTGGAGTAAAGAAAGTTTTTTGTCCAAATGTAGTCTTATGCTATATTTCACATTAAATAAAATAATTTGTTTTTTATAATATGAAACTTCATCGTGGAGTAAAGCAAGTTTTTTGTCCTAATGTAGTCTTATGCTATATTTCACATTAAATAAAATAGTTTTGTTTTTTATAACGATTTTCTCCAATATTCCTCAATTCTTTCTCATAATATTTCTCAATATTTGGCAATATCATATTTCATTCTTTATAATGCCCTATTCTCAATTCTTTTTATAATGTCTTTTTGAAATATTTTTCTCACGCATTATGACATATTCACTTGTCCCTCATGAAGTTGCAACTTAGATCACACCCACATTAATGCTTCAGGTTTCATGAGAAATATGCAGTTATGCACTCTTGGGCCAGAGTAGTACTGGGATAGGAGATTTTTAGTTCTTATTATTTTGTCAAGTCTTCCCTTTCTCTCATTCCTCCAATGATCTGGATCATCAGTTTATTGTCATGTTTCCAAGGATGCAAGGAAAAATCTAGAGTCGACAGCTGAGTTGGGCATATTTGTGGGTACATTCATACACCTCACAACTATCAAGTTTACCTGCCATCTCACAAGATGACATTTATTCGTAGAGATGTGAAGTTCGATGAAGAGTGTGCCATGGGATATTCCCTTGAGAGGGAGCTTTAGTTGGATGCAGATGAGGAGATTTTAGTTGCAAGGGAAGAACCTCAAGATGTTGTGGAGCAGGCACAAGTAGAGAAGTAGAGATTGGAAGAACCCACCCATGCAGAGACATCTAAATATGGAAGGAAGTGTACCAGGGAAGCTGACATATTATTGCATCATGATAAAGAGAATATGGGAGAACCCACATAATAGCACAGACAAAGGAGGTCACCAGATCGGTACACTGGGTACATGGCTATGACGAGTGAGTTAGTTGAGGTAGAACCATCCTCATTCGAGGAAGCAATGCATAAGCCAATATGGGTTGATGCCATGGTAGAGGAATATGATTCCATAGTTAGAAACAATATTTGGGAAGTTGTCCCAAGACTAGAGAAAACGTCAATGGTAGGTTCAAGGCGTATCTACAAGGTGAAGCAAGCAACAAGCGGAAGCATCAAGAAACACTAGGCCATATTTGTGGCCAAGGGGTTCTCTCAAGTGGAGGAATTGATTATGAGGAGATATTTGCTCTAGTTGCAATTTACTCTTCAATCAGATCAATTATAGCTCTTGTAGCATAGATGGGTGGAAGATCCAGCAGATGGATGTGTAGACATCATTCCTCAATGGAGTGATTGAGGAGGAGGTGTGCATTGAGAGAGTCGCATGTGTGCATACATAAGCGAGAATTATATGGATTGAAATAAGCATTCCATGCTTGGTACACCAGGATCAACGACTATTTCACCAGGTTTGTCTTCACCAAAAGTGAAGTAGATGCAAACCTTTACCATGTTGTGGTTGAAAGTAAATTATTGATTATAGCATTATATGTTGATGATTTAATTTTAACCAGTGATGAGAAATTGATCAAGTCTTGCAAAGAGGATATTGCAAGAGAATTCAAGATGAAGGACATGGGACTCATGCATTATTTTCTCAGTTTGAAAGTATGGCAAGGATATGGGAAACTATTTGTCTCTCAGGGAAAGTATGCCAACGAGATACTGAAGAAGTTCCACATGGAGAGTAGCAAACCCATGGACACTCCTCTAGTAGGCAGTTGAAGGAAAGAGGATGCCACTTCAGATGAGGAGGTGGAGGTGACTATTTACAGGAAGTTTGCGGGTTTACTTATGTATTTGGTGAACACATGGCTAGACATGTGTTATGCAGTTAACCAACTTAGTCAAGCAATAGTTAATCCAACCAAAATATATTGGAAGGCATCCAAACACGTGTTGAGATAACTCAGAGGTACTACTCAGTATGGTCTTTGGTACAGGATGATAGAGGGAGTGAAGCTGCAAGGCTTCAAAAATGCGGATTGGGTGGGTAGTCCATTGGACAGGAAAATAAAATCAGGAGGCATCTTCAGTATTGGGTCAGCAATAGTTTCTTGGTACAACAGGAAGCAGAGATCAGTTGCACTCAGTTCAAAAGAAGCAGAGTACATGGCTACTAGTCAAGCAAATTGTGAAGCTATCTAGATGAGGAAGGTTTTTGTTGGGTTATTTGGTTAGATGATGGATCCCACTGTTAATTACTATGACAATCAAAGTTGTATCAAAATATTTGAAAATCCATTTTGGCATGACCAAACCAAGCATATCGATATTCGGTATCACTGTCTATGAGATTGTGTGCATAGGCATATCAGGTTGTTGGAATACATTCCTACAAAGGAACATGATGCAAATATTTTGACAAAGGTATTGTCAAGAGGAAAATTCGAGTTCCATAGAGATAGGATTGGGGTATCTGATACTCCCTTTCTTGTTGAGAGGGAGTGTTGAATATGGCAACAAAAAAAATCTCGATTCAATTTTCCCTTGAATTAAATTAGGAGAAAATTGTAATTCCACATCACAAGGCAAAAAGAATGAGTTAACTAAGTTAATTTCACTTAGTTGGAGTAATTAATTCAAGTTGAGGGCCTAACTTGAGTCATGTAGAGTGGTTCCTAAATTTTAGGAGCCTAGGGTGAGTTTAATTTGAGTTGTAATAATTTAATTCAGTTAAACTGAGTTAATCTTAGTTAAACTAGTTCCAACTATTGGAGGAACTAGTAGGAGGTCTAGCAGTGGGGTGCAACTTCAGTGTTAAACTAGTTAACTGATAAATCAACCATAATTAACTCATGCATGCATGAAATTCGAGTTACCCAGTTGATATTGGAGTTCAAGGGTAGTCTACTATCAGTTGTATAATTTTCCGAGTTGTACAAGTGGTGCACGCAGTTAGAGAGGGGCCTACAAGGATTGCACAATTCTAATTGGGAATTTTCATAATTAATATGGGGATAATTCCCAAGGAAACAATGTAAGGAAATAAGAGCTTGGAAGGCAACAAAATTGGCTAAGTATTGGCCAGAGTCAGCTTGTGAGGAAGTGAGATAGATTATACTTGTGCAAAGATTGTTCAGATTTGAACAAGCATTGTATATCTTCTATATTTTTTGATCTAATGAAATACATATAGGAAGGGGTTAAAACCAACAAGATTTTCCCTTAGATAAATCTCTGATCATATGTGTTTGATTCTTGTCTTATGTTTATTTTGTGATTTCTTGATCGATTAATTGTTTTCGTTGATGAGTAGAGTAGATTCAAGTCTTTTGTTTTAGCATATTACATAAGCAATTTGAATCTACAAGGAATTTCTACAAGAACATAGACCATAGATCCTAGTACTAGAAACTAGATGGCATTTACTCTCCTATATATCTACTAGAATATTTGACCAACATGCTAATGTAAAATATGTAACCCCTATAAGCCTAATAATGTCATTACTCTAAATCAATCATGCCATATATGTAACCTAGGATTCACCAAAGTATGTATATATTTAACAATTAGATTATAATTTAGGAAGTAACAATAATGTAAAGTTCACATAGTAAAATGAAAAAATATCATTCATTTTGGACAAGATTGATAAGAGAATAAGTTTATTTTTATTTTTATTTTTTGTAGTCAATGTTTTAAGTGGAAATTACTTTATTCATAGGTTAAATTCTCTTCCCTAATTCAACTTCCCATATTAACTACAATAAGAGTTGGGACTAGGCTTTTAAGGTTTGTTTTTTATTCAACTAGTGAAAATATGTTTTGCTTGAAGTATGAACAATATTCTATCTCACTAATAAAGATATCTCCAAATATCTCCATAGGTACCCATTTTTGTGAAATGCATCTCACTTTTTGGGAGGCAATTCCCACAAGCCCCCTTTCTTGCTAAGTGTCATGCAACTCAATGAAGCATTTTAGGGTGTGTTTTGTAGAGTTTTATAAATGGGTGGGGGAATTTGTGGAAAAAAATATCGCTAGGTGCACCTCCCATTCTAGGATCATGGGGAGCAAGAGGAAAAACCTCCAAACCTATGGGATGCATATACATGTAAAAAAAAGAAAGAACCAACATAATTGGTTAAAAGACTAGCATGATTTGGCTAATAAATTGGTATAATTGGGTAAAAATCCAACATAATTGACTAAAATGATAGGAATGGAATGAAAATTGGTAATGATTTTTCCAATCACAAACAAGGATTTTTATTTCAAAACAATTGCAGAAATCTTGAAAAACACAGATTTCATTGAGAGAGAATTGTGAGTGACAATAGTTTATACACCAAAATATTACTTGAAATCAATATAATT
This sequence comes from Pinus taeda, assembly GCA_000404065.3. NCBI lineage: Eukaryota > Viridiplantae > Streptophyta > Pinopsida > Pinales > Pinaceae > Pinus > Pinus taeda. The sequence continues at coordinate 329,565 of APFE031352295.1, read as the reverse complement.
GGGTTTCAATATGCTTGTAAATCAATTGAAGAAGTTATATTGAGAGCTCAAGGATACTTTTGGTACAAATTTTGAGAATCGAGCAATTAATGCAAATTCTAGAAATTTCATTTACACCAAGAGGTTTCTCAGATCTTATCTTCCAAATATATGTTAAATTACTTAATAAATTCTACTCTATGTTATGTGAAATCAACATACATAACTAAGGGTATAATCTACTAAATCGTGAAGATAACATAAGATGAACATCAAATATCAAAGTAAAAAAAAATTGGGGAACTAGAAAAATTCCTATATATAAAAGATGAAGTACAAGTACATACCATAAATTTATCATAAATATGGAAAGCTAGTAAAAATGAACCTCTCCAAACCATAGCTAGAAAAACCATAAGAAAACCATAGCCACTAACTTCTCATATAAAGGAATCATACCTAACCAAAGTTGGTTATCCCACCAAAGATCCTTCACAAGCTAACATGCATGTTGTCATGTCGTCTTTGGCCTTTCTCCCATACCACACAAGTTATACATACTAGTGGCCTTGCCTTACTTTAGGTTTACAAATCCTAACTACGTTGCATCACAAAATTGCATTCAAATACAATTGTAGCACTAACCTCCAAATTTAGATGTCATTCGTAGGGATGGGATACTTAAACCTTGAGTCTTGTGGATTAACCCAAGTACCAAGACTTTCATATAATATTAATGACATAATATAGTTAGAAACAAGTTTTATTCAAAGCAATATGTCAAACCCAACTCAAGAATCGTCAAGATAGTCTCTCAATTATGTTTCCCAAGCATCCATGCATCACATAAAAACAAGGATGCATTATCATAAAAGGTGTTATATCTACAAGAAAAAACACCACTTCCCCTAACTTCGTGTTCTTCCCTATGGTTTATTTTCTATGCATAAGCCTTATTTGATGACGACTCATTCTAGGATCTATCAAATTCAACCCCTCTAGGTTCAAACTCCTAAACCTGTGGGTTATGGGCCCACAAAGCCTCGTTTTTTCCCACCTTTTGCAACAATGAACACAATTTGTTCTTCCATTTTGTGATCATGTTCAATAGGATAATGCTCTACTACGCCCATTCATTTCAACCTTTATATCAACACCTCCACGCTCCCCTCTCGCCCAAACTCCAATCTAATTATGACAACGACAAAGGATTTGCACAACAATGGATTGCTTTTGGTCTACTCTATTCAAGAGTGTGGGGTCTGTCCTTTTCTTGGTGATGCAACCTCATTTAGGGCCCTAAACACGTAGGTTCCACCCCAATTTTAGGATTTAGGATATTCACCCCTTTTCTCTTGTAGTATCGTGTTGAGGTTGGAAGGTCCAAACATATGCGTATGATGTCAATTAATAAATAATAAATGTTGAAAAATTGTTTACATGTAGAATGAAAGAAAACTACCTTGGGTGATGGTATATTATCTTTGAGAAGAGATGTGATGACTACATGTCTTATGAATTGTGTTATAGTGAATCTCTGAGGCCATTTTAATCGTGAAGAAACAATGAGCAACCCTAAACAACCAAAAACCTAACCCTAGGAGATGAAGTACCAAAAGCTTATGGGCCCTAACAGGGTTAGTTGGAACATCAACTCACTAGAGAAATTTTGAGGTCTAAAATGGGCCTCCTAAGGAATATTATAAAATAATAGTGGAAATAATAAAATAAGATTAGATTATCTCATCAAGTTTTGGAGGGAAAAAGAAAAAATTACTTTTTCAACTTGTATTTTCAACTTATCTCCTTACTTTTATTCAAATTTCAAGTGGGAGCACTCATTGGATGAAAAAATTTAATTTTTCATCCAAGAAGTACCCATAGTGCATACTTTCAATAGACCCTACTAAATGAAAATTGTGAAATACATGAAAAACATGATAAACATTACTGCAATCATGATTTTCATGTATTTCACATTTTTCATGTAATAGGGTCCATCGAAAATATGCAGCATGGGTACTCCTTGGATGAAAAATTAAATTTTGCATCGAACGAGTGCTCCTGCTCGAAATTTTAGGAAAATCATAGGGACATAAGTTGAAAATACGAGTTGATTTTTTTTTTTTTTTTACTCGAGAAATGTGAATTATTCCCCATGGTTGACATCATAATTTTGAATCCTATTGGTTCTTATAAATTTTATTTTTGTTGTACATTTTGTTTTGAGGCCCATTTTTGTCCTCAAAATTTCTCTAATGTCTTGAGGTTGTAATTTTGGTATACGATCTTCGTTTGGAACAGATAATAGCCCATTAGAAAGGTCTATTTGAGGAAAGCAACTTTCAACTGCAGATGTATTATTTGAATCAAGTTTTCTCGTTTCGCCAAAAAAACGTAATTTAGGCCTTAAGACGAATCTAGAAGTTTAGGACCTAAAAACTACCAAAAAGAGAAAATTGCCGAAATAGGAAACCAATAGGAAAAAATGTTGGGGGTCTAAGAGAAATAGGAGGGTGGCCACTAATATCCACCTAGATTAGTTCTCCCCCCTTAGGAAGAAATGGCCCCCATTGCATTGAGCACCTAAATGAGATGGGGAGCTTTTGCTGAACTTGGTCCCTAGTCAGCCACTTACCTTGGTGCAAGAGTTGGTCAACTTTGAAAACCTAATACAGTTGGATCCTATGGTGGCGAGTGTTCCTAATATGTGGGTCCATGATCTAATTAGTTATGGATTTTTCAATGCAATATGGGTTGAGCTCTATTGGTGTTAGTTGCTCATGAATTTCTTATGTATCCAATAATGGTGGAAAGGATGGTTGAAGGAATTCCACATTGAATATTGGGTGTAGGCCAAGGAACAGGGGTATACTTAGCTCAAAATAATTTTCATCCACAAACTTGGTGATGGTGTAAATCTCGTATCAGAGAGGTTGAAGGTTCTAATGGGCTCTAGCAAGGCGTTCCTTTTGCAAATGAAACCAAACCTTGTCGCCACTTGAAACTTATGTGGCACCTAATGTTGATCATGACATTGGTTGTACTTAGTATTGGCATTATCTAGGATATCATTAACTTGCTAGAAGATGTGCTAAATGCGTTCAATAAACTTGAAGGATTTATCATCTTCAGATTGAAGATGTTCATATTCTATCTATGTAGTTGCAAGAGGCATTGCAACATCAATGAGACATAATGGTTGAAACCCCAAGCCCACCTAAAAGGGGTTGTGGTTAGTTGAGATGTGGAGAGATTTTTTGTAGTTGTGTTGCACATAGAGGAGACTTTCGTCTCATGTTCATGGATAGTTAGAGTTGTACATGCGTAGTATGTGCATTATCATCCTCTTGACGACCTCTGTCTAGTCATCAATCTCGTGGTGTAAGGTAGTCAACTTGGTGAGCTTGGTGTCTAACAATAACCAGAGGATCAACTAGAATGTGCTTAGGAAATTACTATCACGATCTAATAAATGGTATATGGAATCCCAAAATGTACCGACACCTGTTCGAATAAGAGATTGGGAGTGGCTTCTGTTGTGATACTCTTCTTGCAAGCAGCCAATATGGCCATCTTATAAAATCTATTAATGACTGTAGACACACAGTCCTTACCATGCTTGGTAGAAGGAAAGCCAGACATATAGTCCATGGAGTTGTATTCCAATTTTGGATAGGAGTAGGCAGAGGGGTGTACATGCCTTGCTTCTTAATGGTTGGTTTGGTGATTACACAGGTAGTGTAGGATCTGATATATTTACCAACATCGTGTCAGATTTTTGGGCAGTAGAATTAATTATGCAGTACTACCACTATCTTCTCCACACGAAAGTGTTCAGTGATCTAGTTGTAATTCACCTCCTAAATCAGCTTGGCTCGCACAATTGAAGGAACACAAAGATGTCCTAGATAATACAACAATCCATATTGAAGGTGGAAGTTTGGAACTGGGTTTCCATCCATCAACATCTTGTAGGTGGTCATTAATTCTAACTCATTTTCATATAGTTATGGCCATCCATAGGTCTCTTTCCCACAAGAGTTGAAAACCACACTCAATGCCATAATCGAGGGTCGACTAAGTTAGTTTGCAACACGATCGGTGCTATCATTCTTGTATTTAATGTTCAAATGGAATTGTTGCATATACGTGGATCATTTTTTATGGCGATTCTTCCGGAACTTCCCTTCTGTTTGCATAAATTAAAGAGGTCGGTGATCCAAGTGGATGATCGTCTCCTTCCATAGAATATAATGTTTCCATTTTTGGCATGCCTGCACAAAATAATACATTTCCTTGTCATAGGTGGGATACCTTCGAACAATATTAGAGAGTGTCTCACTGTGGTGGGCCACTTGATGCCCTTGTTGAGAGAATATTGCACCAATACCATAATCAAAGGCATTTGCCTCAATCTTAAATGGTGTAGGTATGTCAAGGTGAGGAATGGTGCAAAGCAAAGGCGATCTTTCATTTAAATGAATGTTTTCTGTTGTGACTTGGACCAAAAAACTTTTATTTTTCTCCACCCTATGTAACTTGGCTTAAGGACCAAGTGATATGAGAGAACCCCAACATGAATTTCCAATAAAAATTAGCAAGGCTCAAGAAGCTATGAATCTCTATTAAAGTCATCGAGGTTGACCAATCCCAAAGGACTTCGATCTTAGCTAGATCCACATGCATGCCTTTATCATCAATTATGTAGCCCATATATTGTACCTGGTCAATGCCAAAGGCGCATTTCTACAGGTTGGCACATATCTTGTGTTGTAGCTAGGTTTGAAGGACTTGTCAAATATATGAGGATATCATCCAGATATGCAACCATGAAAAAGTTTGTTAAATGCCACAGTATCTCATCCATCAAACTCATAAAAGTTGTGGGGGCATTTGTCAACCATAAGGGCATGACCAACCCCTCAAAGGGACCCTCCTTAGACACGAAGGTAATATTCCAAGAATCCATGGGTTCTATTGGAACTTGGTAATAGCCATACTTCAAATAATTCTTTCTTAAGTACTTAGGCCTTTTGAGTTGGTCTAGAAGGTAATCAATCCATGGGATTGAGCATCTTTTCCTTACTGTGATGTTTTTTAGTGTCCAATAATCAATGAAGAGTCTCTAGGTCCCATATTTATTCTATACGAGTATAACTGGGCTCCCACAAGGTGAGGAACTTGGTCGGATGTGCCATTTTTGTAGCAACTCCTGGATCTGATGCTTTATTTCCTCATTTTCTAGAAGAGAGCGGTGGTAGATTGGCCCATTAGGCAGAGATTCTATGGGGGTTAGATTTATTGAATGCTTGACCTAATAGTGCAAAGGTACCCCTACGGGTGAGGAGAATATGTCCCTGTACCTTTCCATGACCTTATACACTTTCTTTTGTTGTGTATAAGAATCCTTTCTGGGGGCCATGGATGTGACCACGATCTTTCCCTTACTTCGAGAGTGAATTGGGAAGGAAATGAATTTCCTAGTCTAGGAAATTATCTTACTGCATCTCTTAGTTGAGATTAAAGAAATGGTGGTAGGCAGGGATACTTTCAGTATCCCATAAATTTTTCTACCCTAATTAATAATTGCAATACGAGATCTGGACTCATACTCAACATGACATTTCTACAAGTATGGTTGGCCTAATAAAACATCACAAACTCAAGCAGAGCAACATCACACAATACCTCATTTGTGAAAGGCTTGATGTTGCAGGGAAGGCGACATTGTTGGCTAACAAAAATATATCTCCCTTGGTGGAGCCACCTGATGGTGTATGGTTGCGAGTGTGGTGTTGTTAGCAGGCCCATCCGCTTAACAACCTCTACATAAATGAGGCTCTTTTTACTCCCACTATTGACAATGAACTATAGTCGAGCACGCTTCACCCGCATTTGTGAGTGGAAGACGTTCACCCTCCTTTGGATCTTTGGGCTCACGTTTCCTGACCTTGGTGATGGAAATAGTGGCACTGGGTTCTACATTAATGATCTATTTCCCCTTGTTGGGATTTTCCTCAGAATTGTAACATTTATCTAACTCTGAAACTTTCATCTCAACCACCATGGACTACTATGTGTGACATTCATTTGTGTTGTGAGTGGGGATCTTGTGGAACTCACATCACTTTCCCATGTATTTCTTCATCTTCCCATTGTTATTCTTTGCTTGTAGCTTCGACGAGTTGTCTTGGGTCATTCCACCTTGTCTCTATCCTTTGTTTTGTAGTTTGTAGGTTCCCTTGCCCCTGCTTCAGATTTGCAGATCCAAAATATCGCTTCTTTTATTTAAATTTTTTATTGATCTTGACAACATATCGATATGCAGCACCAAGTGAGGAGATGTCCAGAAACTCCATTTCCTCCTGTATGTATTTGTGTAGACAACCTTGGTACTTAATCACCACATATCACTCAGATTCCTAGATACCCAGCTTCGTGCACATGGTATGGAAGATATTTGTGAGCTCCAACACTTCTTGGTCCCTTTCTTGTCGTAGTGTGGTAAAATTTATGTACTTATTTTCATATCTCCCAATATAGTAGTATTGTTCCTTAACAACATCTCAGAAAAATTCCCAAGAGGGTGCAACTAAAAATAATGAGAACTCTTTCTCATCCCTTTGATCACAGAAAGTTTTCCACAAATCCTTGGCATGGGGGGTAGCCTTAAGGAGTGAAAAAGTAATATTTTCTCTATCAGAAAAATTATGGACCAAAAAATATCCTTTGATTAGATTTAACCATTTATCTAGAGCATCTACATCTATCTAGCCTTTAAACATAGGAATGTAAAAATTAAATTGTACCTTAAAGGGGGAAGTGCCTTTTGGGAGTTTTAATCGATAATTAATCCTCCAAATATTTAATTGTCAATCCAGGCTCGTAAACACGAATTGTATTGCGCTTTCTACATTCAGTTCTTAGTCAGAGTTTTAACGTTTCCTTTATAATGATCAGCTGGGTAATAAATATACTAATGCTTGCAAACTTAAAAGAAATCAAACATCTAGCTAACACAAGCATACTCAACAATCAAATTTGATTTAAAGACTTTCAAACTTCTATGAACTACCCTATTTGGAATTTGAGCATAAATCTGGACTTTAACGGATAACTTGACCTTTTTTTACCACAGATCCCAAGTTATGATAATGAATACTTAATTAAACAGATTGTATACAAACTCAATCAATCAAAACACTTGAGTTTGAATTCTTACAATCCACATCAGAAGATTTACTACTTGCAATGACAAGCCAAACTGTACTCAAAACTCATTAACTAATTTGTCAACACCAAAGATCTTAAGGTTAAGTACTAAACTGGACACTCTATTTTCTCTTTTCACTTACCAACTTGACTTTTATTCTTAATCAAACTGCATACAGGTCCTTAATTGATTATGGAAATGAGAACACTTCAAGCACTAGCTTACTCAAACATGGCAATCAATGAATAACTCTTAGAAATTGTACTCTAAATTACCCTACATTCGCATCAACCTTCAAACTAAAAATAACCTTATTCAAAAGCTTAACGAATTAATACTCTGTTTTTGAAATCCACTCAGGCATCTAAGCTATGGAAAACATAACCAAGCATTCAAACAAAACAGGGAAATCAAAAATCCGAATGAGACAAATGAAATTGCTTTAACAACTAGCACTAAATCAATCTTTTGCATTCTGAAATTAATCACATAGTCTACTTAGCAATCAATAAATCTATCTAACAAAGGAAATTAACTGAAGCTATGACAAATCACTCCAATCAATACTCTAAAAGAAGTGCTCCTATTGTATATACATTCATGCAGAAATCCTAACATCAGAACAATTGATTTACATTAAACCAAACTCATGCCAATCACATCATTCAAATGATTAACTTAAAACAAGTAATTCCTATGTTGCACACACCTGCAGGAACAATCCAAAAGAGAGTGAATCGATTCAATCACTAGAGGAAACAAGAGAAAACGATGTTGAAATTGACTGATCCCATTTAAATTAACTTAGACTCCATTCATCTTTGATCTCTGAATACATTATCCGATTTAAGTATTTGAAAGTAGCTTTGCATTGTTAATAAATGACTTAACTCTTCATAAGCATTAGATGATAATGTATTCTGATAAACTTCATGTACACTTATGACAATCACAGTCCAATACGATGTGTGAGGTTTATGAACAGAGTAGGTCTCTATCCGGAAAGCAAGATCGATGATCACCAGAGATTTGGATTTGGATTGCTAAAGTAAATGGTTTTTAAAACATCATAACATCATCATAATGCAATCAATTGAAACTCATAAATTCTTCACGCAACATGTAAACTAATAAGGAATTGCAGATAATTGAAGAAATATCTATCACGCAGAGGTATTGCTACACAATGTTACAAAGCTTAAACCCAGATGGGTGGGCCCGACCACACCTGGGAGCTAGTTAACTTACAAGCGAAAGATGTTGATCACAGTTAACTCGTAATTCACGCAAAACCATTGAACAATTAACTCGAACTCAATTCATGACCATTGGAAACATATTTGATTTAAAAATAATAATTCAAGAGATACACAGTAACAATCTTTAACTTCGGTTCGTTGCCTCCTTTCCTATTGCTGCTCTGCTTTTATACATGTTGTAGATTAATTACATTCCAAATGAAATGGGACAACAAAAAGATTCATGTCTTGTTTGACTTCTCTATATGACCTTCGAATATCTAATGGTTGATGTTGATGTTGATCAATGCATGGATGGAGGAAAAGAACTTATCAAACCGCAACTGTGGCATAAAAATAGGCGGATCCGAATTTGACTATTAAGCACAAAACTGTCTATTTTATATAAATTGGCCTCAGAGAACTCCGTATATCTTCCAATCCGTAAGGAATTTTAGAAAACTATTTTAGGGTTAGTAAATTGGCTATATTGGGACCAAAACACAGGTGCCATAGTTTCTTCATTCGCCTTTATCTGCATGGAAATCGAGGTGGAAGTTGGCAGTTTGAAAATTATTGCAGATTTGGGAAAATTTATGAATTTCCTTCTAGAGACCCAGATGAGTGACCTGGGTGCAATCCAGGTTATGGAAAGGTGTTACAACATCATTTTTGACAATAGCCTCTCTCGGTTTCTCCATAAGCATGCCGAAAGTGTCAAAAGCCCCAAATTGGCTATTCCGTACTCTACTGGCTCGTGAAGAAACTTAGCGATGCCTTGTGAAAATAAGCTTAGCGAAACCGTCATTAGTTAATAATGACATAATAATCTTTAATCATATAAAATCTAATAAAACTAATGATAATCAACCATGAGGCATAGGATGTGATTTGGCGATAAATGATGGAATTACGGTACGGAATGGGTTAAAGACCTAGGGTTTTAGGGTATGAATGGTGTTATTGCATGATGAAAACATGGGAATTTTTTAGGCCCATCATCCACCCATGCCTGAGATTTTGTATTTCCTCATGCAAACAAATCTCTTACTCTTTAATAGGTTTTTGTGGGATAACATTACTTGGATATTCGAAGGTGCTGGTTCGTGTGGAGTAGCACTTACTTAAATGCTTGGGGGTGTTGGTTCTTGTGGTGCAACACTCTTCATACTTAATAGGTCACACTAATTCACTGAGAAATGCAAATTGAGTACAAGAAAGGGAGAAGTGAAGGGGAGATGAGTGATGGAGATGGTGAATGGGCGATTGATACTCTGTCTTCGTAAGACCAATGTCTATAGGCGGTTTCCTTTATCATTTTATAGCAATAATGACTTCATCTTAATTTTTTTTACATCATGGAAGGAGAAGACATCATAGAGGCTGATTTATCAATGCACCATAAGGTTTGTGCTTTTAACATGGTCTTGTAATCAGAGTATACACAGAGTGAATGGAAGGATAATAAAAGGATGATGATTTATGAACGATGAAATGCATGGAATGAGAAGTGGCGAATCATTAAGTTTCTTTAACCTTCTAATGAATTAGAGAATCATAAGCCAAATTTACCTCAAGTTTTACCTTTATCACTGATGTGTCTGGTGCTACAAAATGAAGTGGAAGATGAACCAGAACACGATTGAGGGTTGGAGTTGGAATGACTGCTACTGATGTGTATATGGATCTATTGAAGAAGGCTGAACTGGAGATAGTAAAGGAGGCTGAAAAATGAAGGTCCCCTTCTCCCCCCATGCCTAAGGAGTTGTATGTCCCCAAAAAAAGAAGGAAGATGACTACTGCAAATGATGATCAAGCTGCTATATGGCAACCTTTATTGAAACAAGATGACTACTACAGGAAAAGAAAATGTTGCTACAAATGTCCACACTGCTACAAATCTGTACTGAGATCACAAAACCGTATAGTCTTCAACCGCTACATACCGTGTGCAATCCTGCTTATGTGAATAAATTGTTTTGATGTCAAACATAAGAAAGAATCATTGCATTACTGACCATTGAGGAAGTCGTTAACCAATGCGAGATATCCCACCTATGATGTCAATGGGAATCAAGGCACTAGGTACATTCTACTAGCCATGAATAGATTTGTCGAAGTCGAACGGACTGCAGAATTCATCCACCAAGAAACATTGATGTATTCCCTTGGTAGATGACAAGGATACCTACCATTAAGGCATGCAAGCTCATAAGTACCTGATCTAACCCTAGCCTTTGTCCCAGATAATTTGCTGATGTCGATGGGACAAAGCTTGTTGGTAGGTGGGGCTTAAGGGATCCCACATCAACCAACACGAGTACAAGACATAATGATTTGAAGAACTCATACAAATTTACAACATTATTGGGAACATTGCCTGCCAGTTACCTGGTTTTCAAGCAAAGTCCTTGTCCAGTTGTGCTAGACAAGCCGGTTTTCACAAAAGGACTTATTTTCTCTTTTTTACTATTTTCATTTATTTATTTACAATACAAACTTTCCTATTCCACTGAAGAAAGGGAGATAAACTCCTTCAAGTGAAGGAGTACTTCCAATGAAGCCATGTGCGGAGCAGGTACAAATAGATATTCATGCTCAGATTTAACATATAAACTTGGAAGTTTACATGAGCAAGAAAAACCAACATATGTACTTGATATGAAAACAAGAGTTTTAGAAGAGGAAAATACTGCCTCGGTTGAGTTGTTGTTCGGAACCAATGTTCGACTTAGTCATGGTATTCTTGGTCCATTTCTTGATTTGGCCCATGCTGCTCATCCTCTTCTTCCATGTCATGTTGATTGTTCTCCGTAGGGTGAGTAGTATCTTGATTACATTTCGGATCTACTGATAGGCATGTCAAGAACTCCTCAATCTCAGGTTCTAGTGGATGTTCTCCATTGATTATAGTGCATGATTCATTCGTCTCCTTAGATGACTGGTCAGGGAAATCAAAAGAGACTTCCAAATCCTCTTGTGGTGGTGGAGAAATGGACAATTTCTTGACTATTGTCAAGAAGTTCTCTTCCTAAGAGGTTGACGTCAAGATCCCAGTAGCTGCTAGGGCTTGTGAGAGGTCCTTCATATTTATCATCTTCAAGTCCATTTGGTTGATTGATAGTCCCTATCTCCACGCACATATTAGTAACGGGGGTTCTTACAACACCCCAAAATGATATAACTTGAAAAGATTGGAATCTCGAGATGAATTTAAAAAGCTATATTGACTGAAATAAAACTCAACACACTTGAGAGTGAATTAGAATACTATTTAATCTTTTAAAAGAAAAACAATTCGGGAATTAAATATCTCACAGAGTGTTTCAGATTATTCTAAGGCCTAGGTTGCTTGTGAGGCTTAGCTATGGTTCCAGTAGATGTGTCTTACTAAGTCTGTGAGATTTACAAACTTTTGTGAATTACATGAAATGCGGAAATGAAATCAAACTGCTTCCACTTCTACGCATAAAGATAAAGGAAATAGAAACTCAAGAACAAGCAGTGATCGGCCAGACTTTGGAGCAACCCCAACAAAAGTGGATGTGTAGCTCTTCACTCACGTCTTACTGTACTCTCTCCACCCTATGACAGTCCTGCAAGATCCTGAAACTCTGATAATAATGGTTACATGAATAAGAAATGAAAACTTCCTTGGAAACGGTGCCAAATTGTTGGGAGTTTTAATCGATAATTAATCCTCCTAGTATTTAGTTGTCAATATGGTCTCGTAAACACGAGTTGTATTGCGCTTTCTACATTTAGTTCTTAGTCAGAGTTTTAATGTTTCCTTTATAATGATCAGCTGGGTAATAAATATACTAATGCTTTCAAACTGAAAATAAATCAAACATCTAGCTAACACAAGCAGACTCAACAATCAAATTTGATTTAAAGACTTTCAAACTTCTATGAACTACCCTATTTTTAATTTGAGCCAAAATCTGGACTTAACGGATAACTTGACCTTTTTTTACCACAGATGCCAGGTTATGATAATGAATACTTAATTAAACAGACTGTATACAAACTCAATCAATCAAAACACGAGTTTGAATTCTTACAATCCACACCGGAAGATTTACTACTTGCAGTGACAAGCCAAACTGTACTCAAAACGCATTAACTAATTTGTCAGCACCAAAGATCTTAAGGTTAAGTACTAAACTGGGCACTCTGTTTTCTCTTTTAACTTACCAACTTGACTTGTATTCTTAATCAAACTACATACAAGTCCTTAATTGATTATGGCAATGAGAACACTTCAAGCACTAGCTTACTCAAACATGGAAATCAATGAATAACTCTTCAAAACTGTACTCTAAATTACGCTACAATCGCATCAAACTTCAAATTGAAAATAACCCTATTCTAAAGCTTAATGAATTAATACTCTGTTTTTGAAATCCACTAAGGCATCTGAGCTATGGAAAACATAACCAAGCATTCAAACAAAACATGGAAACCAACAATCTGAATGAGACAAATGAAATTGCTTTAACAACTAGCACTAGATCAATCTTTTGCGTTCTGAAATTAATCACACAGTCTACATAGCAATAAAGAAATCTATCTAACAAAGGAAATTAACTGAAGCTCTGACAAATCACTCCAATCAATACTTTGAAAGAAGTGCTCCTATACATTCATGCAAAAATCCTAACATCAAACCAATCGATTTACATTAAACCAAACTCATGCCAATCGCATCATTCAAATGATTATCTTAAAACACGTAATTCCTATGTCGCACACACTTGCAGGAATAATCCAAAAGAGAGTCAATTGATTCAATCACTAGAGGAAACAAGAGAAAACGATGTTGAAATTGACTAATCCCATTTAAATTAACTCAGACTCCATTCATCTCTGATCTTTGAATACATTATTCGATTTAAGTATTTTAAAGTAGCTCTGCGTTGTCAATAAATAACTTAACTTTTCATAAGCATTAGATGATAATGTAATCTAATAAAGATCATGTACACTTATGACAATCACAGTCCAATGTGTGAGGTTTATGAACAGAGTAGGTCTCTATCTAGAAAGCAACAACGATGATCACCAGAGATTTAGATTTGGATTGCTAAAGTAAATGGTTTTTAAAACATCATAACATCATCACAATGCAATCAATTGAAACTCAAACATTCTTCACACAGCGTGTAAAATAATAAGAAATTGCGGATAATTGAAGAAATATCTTTCACACAAAGGTACTGCTACACAATGTTACAAATCTTAAACCCAGATGGGTGGGCCTGACCACACCTGGGAGCTGGTTAACTTACAACAAGCGAAAGATTTTGATCACAATTAACTCGTTATTCACAGCGAAACCATTGAACAATTAACTCGAACTCAATGCATGACCATTAGAAACATATTTTATTCAAAAATAATAATTCAAGAGATACACAGTAATAGACTTTAACTTCAGTTCGTTGCCTCCTTTCCTATGCTTACCGCTTTGCTTTTATACATGTTCTAGATTAATTACATTCCAAATGAAATGGGACAACAAACGAATTCATGTCGTGTTTGACTTCTCTAGATGGCCTTCAAACAGCTAATGGTTGATGTTGATGTTGATCAATGCATGGATGGAGATAATAACTTATCAAACCGTAACTATGGCATAAAAATAGGCAGATCTGAATTTGATTGTTAAGCACAAATCCAACGATTTTATATCAATTGGCCTCAGAGAACTCCGTATATCTTCCAAATCGTAAGGAATTTTAGAAAACTATTTTAGGGTTAGTAAATTGGCGATATTGGGACCAAAACTCAGGTGCCATATTTTCTTCATTTGCCTTCATATGCACAGAAATCGAGTTGGAAGTTGGCAGTTTGAAAATTATTGCAGATTTGGGCAAATTTATGAATTTCCTTCTAGAGACCTAGATGAGTGCGCTGGGTGCAATCTAGGTTATGGAAAGGTGTTACAACATCATTTTTTACAACAATCTCTCGCGGTTTCTCCGGAAGCATTCCGAAAGTGTCAAAAGCCCCAAATTGGCCATTTCCGTCCTCCACTAGCTCGTGAAGAAACTTGGCGATGGAACCTTGTGAAAATGAGCTTAGTGAAACCGTCATTAGTAAATCATGACATAATCATCTTTAATCATAGAAAACCTAATAAAATTAATGATAATCAACCACGAGGCATAGGATGTGATTTGGTAATAAATGATGGTATTAGGGTACGAAACGGATTAAAGACCTAGGGTTTTAGGGTATGAATGGTGTTATTGCATGATGAAAACATGGGCATTTTCGAGGCCCATTAGCCTCCGAATTGATTGTTGGATGAAGATGTGTCACCCATTGCTTTTTGACGAAGGATTTGGGAAAAATTATCCATGATCTCGTTACTTTGTTGTTTGAGGGCTTCTTCAAGTAAAAATTTGATAGGATCTCCCTCGAATTTCTTTTCTTCTGCCATGGGGGATCGTCTAGGTTGGCAAGGCTAGTCTTGCAAGGGTTCAAGCAGTTCATGTATGAACTCTTTATACCCCTACCTCGTTCAGGACATCCATAGAAAAGAGAGAGAGCAAACCGCTCTAATACCATTGATCCAAATTTACGAAGGAATGAAATGAAATATAGATTTAGGAAAAAACATAGAGATATAATGGAATGAAACCTCGACTAATAAATAGAAAATGTTGAAAAATTGTTTACATGCAGAATGAAAGAAAACTAGCTTGGGCAATGGTAGCTTATCTCTAAGAAGAGTTGTGATGGTTACATGCCTTTTGAACTGTGTTACAATGAGGCTACAAGGCCTTTTTATCATGAAGAAATAATGAGAAACCCTAAACTTCCAAAAACCTAACCCTAGGAGATGATGCAACAAAAGCTTATGGGCATTGATGGGGCTAGTTGGAACATCAATTTCCCAGGCTCGTAACTTTGGCATATGATCTCTATTTGGCATGCATGATATCCTATTAGAAAGGTTTATATGAGGAAAACATATTTTAACTACAAACATCAATCTTTAACTCATGTTTTCCCATTTCCGCCAAAAACGCGATTTCGGGCGTAAAAACAACTTTGGAAGTTTAGGACTTGAAATCTACCAAAAACTATGTTGAATAGTAGTAAACTGATAGGAAATAGTGTTGGGGGTCCAAATGGAATAGGTGTGGGTGGCCACCAATATCCACCTAGATCAGGGTCACCTCCAAATAACTTTCACCATTTATTTAACTTGCATCAATATGGGGTCTTCTCACCTACTCAAGATCTGACACTATTTCCCTGCCTGTGTTTGGTATTTGAAGTGAATGGATGAACTTGGTTCTAGCGCCCACACTTCACTCATGAATTTGAATTTGAATGTTGGGATTTTTTGCCAAGAAATCAAATGACCTTAAATCTTGAACTTTGTCCCGCTCTTTTGGCTCGTCTTTGCAGGGGTTCTGTTCAAGAGTGAAAATTGTTCACACCAACCCCTTCATCTTCCAAATATTTCCTTGATACAATATCCAGGCCTTAGCTTCTTTTGGGAACTTAACCTATCCCAACTTTGGACCCTCACTGGTTAGGATTTAATTGAATGGTGACCAAAAGAAATAGAACACATATAATATAGAAAAGAGAAAACACATAGGAAACTTGAATAAAAAAAAAAAAAAAAAATTACATGGCTTGACCTCTGAGAACCGGGAAAACCTCTCTAGTGTGATTCTTACAATACACTGGCTACTTCTTGACTGATCCGGAGATAAAAAATAGGCTAAAAAATTGAAGTTCTCTAAACCTCCCGAAACCAGCGTCAAGTCGTAGTGTTCTTTGTCTTGATTCCAATGACGCTTGAATCGCCTCAATACGATGTCGTATGAATAAGTTATGAAGTTATGAAGTTTTTGACCAATAACAAAACTTGTAGATGGGCTAACAGGGCATTCCATACTGCTGACATCATGTTGACATCATCATGCCAATTGTGCGTACGAAGGGCCAATTAGAGTCTGCCATGTGTCACTTCATACAGGGATGAATTGGCATCATTTGATTGGTTCGTGCAGTTTTTTGAGTCCCAATTGAAGGCTGCGACATGGCCCAATCAAATTCCGCCACATGGCACCTCCACATTGGTCATTTTTTTGTGTAGGCCCTATTAAAATAGGTTAGTTTATTAGTCGAAATCCTTCAAAAATCCATGAGTTTTTGTTGTCATACAAAGGGTCAAACTCAAACATTTTCACTATCATAAGTTTGACCTTTCACTGTTTGGGAAGTCATTATGAGCCTGGTCATCACCTTGATCATTAAAGTTCAATCATGGGAAGGGGTGTCTAAGTATTGGGAGATGGGAAGTCATTATGAGCCTGGTCATCACCTTGATCATTAAAGTTCAATCATGGGAAGGGGTGTCTAAGTATTGGGAGATGTTATGACGACTGTTAAGTAAGGGTATTGAGAGTTTGTTAGGATGTCTACTTGATGATGTGTCTACAGTCAAAGGGATGATGTCAGAGTTGTATAATCATTAATATCCAAATCTTTTCCCTCTTTAAACATCATATTTTTTCCCTCCTTCCTATCCCCTTATTCCCTTGTTATCTTAAAATTCCCCTATTCTTAAACATCCATATTAACCCTATTTTCTATTTTAGGCCTAGACCCCCATTTTATCCCATGTATAAGTTCTGAGGCCTAAAAGTCCCTTGCCTAAACATCATTTTGTATGATGATTAATCTTTGTCCATATCCATTATATGAAAGTCATTCATCATACCCACATCATTTCCCTAGATTTTGTTATGCCCCAAACTCCAAAATGATTGCTTTTAAGGGATTTTTCATGTGGAGCGCTGATTAAACATCAAGTTCAATTTGTCAGCGAAATTTTGAATCATTTTCAAAATCATTACAGAAGGCCACCATTTTCATTACGACTGAACATAGGCGAATGAATTGGTTCTTCATGCAAGGAATTTGAGAATTGGTTCTCCTTGCAAGGAATTTGAGAATTGGTCATGTATTGAAGGCAGGTTGCAGAGAAATTCAGACATTGTGCTACGCTCTTGCTGTGCAGAGGCTATTAAGGTCATGCACTACTACGTAGAGTTCTCAAAAACATGCAGTTCATTCTCAGAGTTGTTAGAGGTAGGAGTCAGTGGCCTTGCCTTTGTATTCACTGTTTTATATTCTGATTGAATTCTGCCAAGCTTTGTCACATTCTCTGTTAAAGGAAAAATGGCTATACACACTATGTTTTTCCATCAAGACTTTACTCACATTTTATGATGCTGAAAGGTTGAAGTAAACTATAATGTGGATTTGAATTTTTCCCAGTCACCTTCAACATCAGAAACCTTCTCTGTCACCATTTCCTGATACAATTGTTTAAGTGAAATTGCGTTGTCACCGTTGCCCAGTCTTGTACCCTTTGACCTATACACGTAGCCTCTCTCAAAATTAAGTTTGGTCAGGTATCAGGATTAAATGGCTCCTATTGTCAGCGATAAAGGTGGAGATCTAGTGTGCACTAAGCTCGACACCATGAACCTAATAAATTCCTCACCTGCTATTAAGGTAATTTTGAAAACGTAGGTTGTATCCCTTTTTTCCAGAAGGTCCAAAAGGTAGGTCACAATATGAGGCTCGCCAGTATGTTTGCTCTTAATTTTCATGATGGCAAAGTTAAGTTAGGAAACCAGGAGATTTTTGTGACTAAAAAGTTAATTGTTGATGCCACTAATCTCCCTACAGCGAGGGAAAAATCATTTAAAGGAGATAAGCTGAACATCCTAGCTTTCAAATAGTTGGTTAACCCAGAATTCATGGATACTTTTTCTACAAATTTTACCACTATATACCTTCAAGAGAAGTATATTAAACTTTTGAAAGTCATCCAGAGGTACTTTACCCGTGAAGGTAGATATAGTAGGGTGTATTAGTGTCATTTGAGGTTGTTGTGGCATTTTAGTAAAGAGAAAACCCATGAAATTACCTTATTTATTACTCAATCTTAGAGAGAATGGAAGCCAAAGTTCATATTCAGAAGGGCAATCATGTTTCTAGTTTATTTCATTTCTCTCTTACCAAAATTTTGGTCAAATTTGCAGTTAAAAAGAAGAAAATGCATTTGTCAGATTTCCTTTCCAGTATTGAATTATTGCCTCAAGTTGGGTCCTCATAAGTGAAAATGAATGAGGAAGAAGATAAAACGCAGGGAACACATAAGAAGGAAGTCATCCACCCAGTCAAGGAGACAAAATCAGTGAAAAAGTAGGGTGAAAATACAAGCAAAGAACTCATGAGAAAGCTTGGTAAGAAGGCTAACAAACAAGGAATAAAGGATAACAAAACAACCGAAGAAGAAAAAGTGCAGGTGGCATCAACACAGTCTACTAAGCTTAAGGTAAAGGTTGAAGATACAATTCTGGAGGAGTTTGTAATGAGACCTAGGACAAGTTCAAGGGTAAAAAAGAATGAGGAAGAGGCAGACCCTCAAGTAATGGTAGAAATTTATGAAGATAGATAGGGAGAGAAGCAAGAAGATAGCAGAGAGGAAGAAGTGAAAGAAGTTGAAATAATGCAGCCAGAGCATAGGGAAGATATAACACAATATGAACAAGGTGCTATACAATATGAAGAATAAGACCCCAAGATGGTTAGAATGAAATATGCCCTTTCAAAATACCAAATGAAGATAACATTTCTTGAAAAGATAAATAGAGGTTTGAAGCAAACAGGTCAACCAGTAGTTGGAAAGATTGAAACACCTCCTAAATCTCTTTCCAAAGACAAAGGGAAACATGTCTCATTCGCTGAATAGGCCAAGGCGATTGCAATGGAATCCATTGGACCCTCAACAAGAGCATCCAAATAAAAATTCAACTATGTACATCAATTGAAGAAGGTGGCTCAAGCACCTGAAAATCCACCTTTTGATCAGTGGAAAGAGTATCAGAGATGCCTGGAAGAGCTCGAGGAGAGTTAAGAATAAGTCAAGAGGTTCAGATAAGCAAATCAGAGTTACAAGAGGTCTGTGCAGCATATTCTTGAGAATTGTGACAATGAAGTTCGTGAGGCATTCAAGGACGTGGGCAGGGTAATCATTTTGTAAAATGGTCCATTCCAGTGAGGAGATAATGTAAAAATCTGTATGTCAATATTTTGGTGTTGGATGCGAAGTTAAGGAGCATGAAGCAGAGTTTACATAAGGCATGGGGATTAGTAAATAATTATAAAGAAGCAACTAGAGCATCTTCTCCTAAAAGGGTGCCTAAACTGAGGTATAAACTTATGACTGAAGCTAAACCTACTTTGTCATCACCCATTGAACATACTGACCCCACTCCTCAAGCCTCTAGCAACAAGACTTTAAGCAAAAGGAAGAGGAGGTAATAAGGCCTCACTTCAAGTTTAAAATGTTGTTTTAACTTCAAAGGTTTATTGATGTTGTTTTATTTAGAACAATAGTATGAATTTGGTGTTTTGGAGCGACATGTAGTAGCACAGTGGAATTTTGTTAAGGCTGGAGGACATTCAACAAGAAGTTTTGAAAATTCGCTACACAAGCGATGTACAAACAAGGCCCACACTCTTGCACGTTTAGTGGAAGGAAGCCACTTATCAGGGTTTAAAGGGGTCGACATGGGGTAGATGTGGTAGCCAGATCAAGCCTTCAGCTATCAACCACGTACAAGTGTTCAAAGAAAAAGCACCGGTCATTGTGCAGCAACTACACAACCTTTGCACAATCAACATTTCTTTATAGCTTTTGCTATTTTCATTTGGTTCATGAAGATATGATCTTCAAAAGATACAGTTAAACATTTAGTTTCTTATATTTAGTTGAATTCATCATGCTTTATGTTTTTTATTTTTCATCAGAGGAAAAAGACTTGGAAAAACATAGAGCTTTCCTCCTTTCAAGTTTTGTTTCGATCCACTGTTGGATCAACCATGCTATGAACCTAGACTTTATTCTTATTATGTTTTAGTTTATTTAAACTAGTTAATACAATATGAAATGGCTGTTGTTGGTTTCATTATTGTTGGGAAAATATTGCAGTTTGTTGTTGTGAATTGTGTTAATGAATTTGCTTGGATGCTGAAGAGATCCCAGTTGAATTGTAGAGATATTTGTGGTATGAATGTTTCAGAAAATGTTTCATCTTTAGTTTATATGTTATCCTGTTAGTGTTATCTTCTTAAACTGATTTGAAGGTGTATGGAACAGTTATGCTCGAATTCATTTCACATGCTCTTGTCTAGCTATACCAAGATATTTCAGTTGCAAATGGAATATTTATACCTTTGAATGTTTTGTCTTTTTCTTTCTTGATAGCAATTTATCCAAATCGCAGTAACGAAATGTTATTTATTCTGCGATTTTAGATGAATGTCTTGATACCCCTATTTCCACTATACTACAAATTGTTTTTTTCATTTCGAAGTTGTACTAGTCGAACCTCTATACATGAAACTAGTTGGAAAATGCATCATGATGGACCAGGGAGGTCATGATCACCTAGACTAGTTTTCCTAAAATCCTCTACGACCACCATATCAAAAAATTAAACAATTTCAGAATTGGTCTCTTTTATATACTCCAAAGTGGTAGCCATTGATTAGCATATTTGTGTCATATGGCTGCCAAATGGCAGCCATCTCATAGCCAGATCTCAGCCACTCACTCACTACCAAGTGGCAACTATTGATTGGTCAAACCTGAGCCACTTGTTGGCTCCCAAGTGGCAGCTATCGGATGGCCAGATTTGGACCACTCACTCGTTGCCAAGTGGTAGTTATCCAATGGCTAGATCTAGGCCAATCATTGGCTTCCAAGTGGAAGCCATCTATTGACCATATCTGGGCCATTTGTTGCCTGCAAAAGGTTGAGGCATTCTTAGTATTGTTTCAGGGCTTAAAGGTAGAGGGGCCTTGAGCTCTTAGGGAAAATCCCTCTACGTCGACGCTAAAGACGGGCACGAGATTCTGCCTTGAAAGGAGATGGGCGTTTCAAACGCTTTGGGATTCGATCTGGTGGCTTCTCCTCCTCTTGTTATGGGGCAACATGCACAAAAAACCTTTTAAAGATAATACTATCGATTTTGAGTTCTTTGGTACTTCTGACGCCTTATTCACAAGATGGTTAGCTACCCATGCCCTTAAGTTTGGATTATATGAATTCTTCAAGCTATCTTGGGTTACTTAGACAGAAAAACACATAAGAGAATTGGACCTTAATTGTTCTGGCAGGATATGATTCTACAGATTTTATTGCAAAATTTGGGTGCAAACACAGTCCGATTTTACAAAGGGATTCTTAGAAGTTCTTGTTGAAATATTGGCTGCTGAAGGATTTAATGGGTGAGGTGGTTTATATGGATTGGTGTATAAATCATGATGGTGTGAAGAGTTAGCTTTCAAAAATTTGAAAAATGGAGAATCATGTCTATATTCTCTTTATACCCTAACAAGTTTGCACTCTCCAAAATGTTTATAAAAAAAAGATTTGATCACTCTGCATTATGATATACGTTGGGTTAAAATGAATCTAGAGTGATCTAGACTACTAATATTTAGTCTCACTCAGAAAGTGAGTGATTGTTTGTTTAATCGACAGGTTGTACAAGGGCCTTTTGCCTTTGCGGGATGCCAAATTCCATGTAAGTTCAGTGGAAACGCTAAATCTTGCTATATAGAGATTAATGGCCTAATCTTGCTATATAGAGATTAATGGCCTAAGAAAAAACTTACATGGTGGATCATTATTATTTTCGTAGATACAATGGCGAAGTTTGCATGCTTTGAGAGTGTTATGAAGAATATATATAAATTTTCCTTTCCAATTCCAAGAGAAGATTGCTCAAAGGCTTGGCAGTTAGGTGTAAGCTTTGCAACTGGCTATATTGTAGGGATAACTTGGTCTTCATTCTCAACCATTGCAATGGTATAATTGTGCGGGATGTAAGTTTATTTATATTAATAATAAAAGTTTGAATCATTGAAATTTTCATAAATGTAATTTTGTTTATATAAAGAAATTATAGGAATGAGTAATTCATTGGATTGATTTACATTAAGTGAAATATATTTATAAGTTGTTACTATAATTATTTACTACAAACTATATTCAACAATCTACAAGTTACATATATCAATAACTTGTGATGTGATAAATGGCAACACATCACTTGTAACTAAAGAGTATATTCAACAAGGTGTATTTTTTACATACAAACAACTCGTGATCTAGCAAATACTAAGACATTACTTACCAAAATTTAACTAGCTTGAATTTAACCTAGAACAACCAGTTGCAAGATAACTTTTCATATCTTCTAAAATACCAATAAATTTAATTTAATCCCTCCATATAGGAATGCATTCATTTTCTTTCTACTTTGTAATGCTTTCATATTGAATTGAGATTCAATAATGATCTTATAAATTGTATTCATTTTTCTTTATGCCTTGTAATGATCTAATATAGATGTTGAATTGAGATTCAACAGTAATATGTAAATTAACTATATGCAATCAAGAAGTTTGGTGTCATTACATTTCTCTTACGGATTGTGATAGTGAGCACACTAACAGGATCTCAACATGGCTTGTGATAGTGAGCACACTAACAAGAGCTCAACATACATGATGTCTACAAGGTTTTCTATGTTTGATAATTTTCTTGACTGGATAATAAGTGCATCTTATTTCTGAGGAAAGCACATGCTATCAAAATCGCCAAAACAAGAAAAATATATTTTGAGATTTGGTGAAAAATTCAAATTTCTTCCATGTTATTTTTCATCCATTTAGCTATTTAACTGCCATTGATATTTTTCTAGTTAATTCTCTTTATCAATGAGTTGGCTTGGTCAACTTTCTTCATTGATCCCATCTAAAATCCCTAGAATTTTGTTTTATCCAATTTAAGATCAAACCTCCAATTTTGAGAAGCTATTTTTCTAAAAAGCATGCAATTTTTTTTCCTTTAACTCCTTTGATAAATAGCATTTCTCCCGTGTTGCAACTTGGTTGTTAAGTAAGAAGAGTGGGTTCTCTAACTTAGCTTGATGAGCACATAGACAAATGAACACTAGGTGTGCAAATAATAGATCAAAATTGCAATTAAGGACAAGCTTAAAAGACATCAACTTCATATAGGCAAACTTATTATATATTTATTCTTGGAAAATGATAGAAATAGTGCTCAATAAACCATGAATCATAAATTGCAATCAAGTTTTACACATGTTCTAATGCCTTGTAAAACTCAAAGTGTTACATTTTCAAATGCCCCATAAAACCTAAGCACTAATTCAACATACATGATGTGATGTTAAAAGAACACATGTCCAGTGGCAAAATAGCTCTTTGAAACTAGATCATCAATTATATTTACTAGTGAAAATCATATAGATCATTCGTTTACCCTCATCGAGAATTACTAAATCACTAGAGATCATGTACACCAATAAAGTAACTCTATTTCAAGATAGAATAATTGTAACATTAAATATTAATCTTAATTGTAAGATTAAATATTGATCTTAGCACTTTATCTTAACCAAGGAAAACATTAATTCAAAAAACATTTTTAAAATGTGAAATTACATATTAAAGACCATATTCATTATGATGATCAAAATTGCTTTTTAATGATGTCAATGACATCTTATATTTCTAACATCAGATATTAATGATGTCAATGACTGACCATCTTATCCCATTCCAAAATCCATGTCATATAATGTAAATAGAGATTAACAAAAGGATTGATATTTCTAATCACTCAAAAGTTAATGTCAACTAAATAATGATCAACAAAAGGCTTAATAAACACCAATATCAAAACACTTGTTATCAGTATGCTTCAGTGCAGATTGTAACTACAAAGCACTGAATATCAAAACAATTTTTCATCAGTGTACTTCAGTGAATATTAAAACACTTGTTATTAGTGTGCTTCAACCATTTATTATCAATATGCTTCAACGAAATAACAATTAACTGCAAAGAAATGAATGTCAAAACACTTGTAAACATAAAAATAGTAGAATATATAACAAAAAAAAATGCACAGGAAATGTATTGCTTTGATTGTAAATTGCATCCATTATAACAAAGACATTTAGCTCATTTCACCAACAATTGTTCCTAGAAAACCAAAAATGTTTATGATAATCAAGACCGTTAAAACAATAAAAATAAGCTCCATAAAAAAAAAAAAATGTTTCTGAAAAAAACATAAAATCGCTATCATAACCAAGGCACTTAGAACAAGAAAAGTAATTTCAACGATATTTTTATGGTTTGATTTGCTTCCTAAAAAATGACCAATGTTTAAGTTCTATCTATCCTAATAGCTAGATCAGAACAAGTGAAATTGTATGCTTGTAAGCCCTGAAAATACTTAGCTGCCTACAAGAAATCACTAACTTCAGTTATCGGTTGTTCTATTTCTATTTGAAATTCAAGGATCCCATTCAAAACATTAAGAAGTGATGTCAACAAGCTAACCATGAGACATCCACATATACATTGCTACTAAAGTTATTGATGTTGGTATGCTAATTGCACAGATTTGTATTAGAATTTCAATCTTGATGAGCAGGGAACATGAACACACAAATATATTCAAACATAATAAAAAAGGTGAGGGTGGTTATGCAAAAGAGAGATCGACAGTTTTTCTGGTTTGTCCCATCTGTGTAATGGGATATACAAATATGGAAAACATCTTATAATGTTTAGGAATAAATAAACCTACATATATCTATCAAATGGGCCAGAACATAACTTCGAAATGTAGAAAATTCACTCTAAACCTCTTCAGCAGGCCCACACCTAATAAAAAAATGTTTCCAATAAAAAAAATGGACTCAGAATCACAAGAATAAGAATAAGGAAGACACTAAAGAATTATGCTCGATCACTGAAATCTAAGATACATCAGAGACATGCTTAGGCAACAATATATGGGCATTACCAATTCTCGAAAGCAGACACCCATTGTGATTCATAGTCATAAATACACCCTAGAATAATATTATCTTGCCGCACAATCATTTCTCATAAGCATAATCCGCCATGAAATATGACACTTGGATGTTGGAATGACAAGGCTGTTGCTTTCATAATAAACATACAAATTTTTCGTGAAATATCTGTTACTCTCACTCCTCAAAAGGGTGATGGCTTAAACTTGACCACTTTTCAGGATCCCATCATCACCATATTACCCAGCATGATCAAGTGCAATATTCATATCTCCATCTTCTTAATAAATCTGCAAAACCAACCTGAAATTACTAGGCCTGCAACTATATTTATTCAAAATTGTGCTCGCTAGAGCTCTGCCACTCATTTTAGAGCGTCCGCCTTTTTTAAACTTGATCTCAATACCGGCCTTCAAACAGAGAGAAGGGTGGAGGGTAGATTCCTTCTGATTGTTGCAATAAGCAAGGGTTAGTTCGTCATCAAGATGCTTTCCTGCGAAGATCAGACGTTGCTGATCGGAGGGAATCACTTATTTGGTCTGGATATTATCTTTGACATCTTTAACAGTGTCAACGCTCTCAACCGCGAGAGTGATGGTATTAATAAGAGTTTTGACAAGATCTGCATCTTGAAACTGGAATATAACTAATATATACCTGTAAATCATCACAAAGTAATTTTTTTAGTCAAAATTGTTTATTTACCAACATATTATGAAAAAACAATACCAAATTCCATAAGAATATGAGAAACTGTTGTCCAAAGGATGACAAATGCAATTCATAAACTAAAAGGAAAAACTCTCCAAAGCCAAAACTTTAAGCAGTTGCCAAAAAATAACTCTTCACATAAAACGACCAAGAGTAGGAACTCTAACAAGGTTGCAAACAAAATTGTATACAATACCTACAGAGACAATAAAATGCAAAACAAAATATAGCCTTGACAGCCAAATTTCCGTTCAAAATAAAATAAACGAATAAGTAAAAGAACTTTTGAGATACGAGGGCTTAAGCAGAAGAACTTGTAAATAGAAACCCCGATAGACAGAAACCCTAACAACTTACACATCAAGAAATATAAGTTACAGAAAATAAATATGACTGTCAATAACCACATACAGTCAGGGGAAAACAAAAATCAAAATTGACAAAACGTACGCCTACAATATTAATGGCATCAGTTGTCAAATGGTCACCTCAGATCTGACTCAGTGTGTTTGATATTTGATGTGAAGAGGAAACCACCCCCCAGTTGCTGGAGAGGAGTGAAGAAGTTGGCAGATCTGACCTCCACCACCCCTACAAGG
This sequence comes from Pinus taeda, assembly GCA_000404065.3. Taxonomy (NCBI): domain Eukaryota; kingdom Viridiplantae; phylum Streptophyta; class Pinopsida; order Pinales; family Pinaceae; genus Pinus; species Pinus taeda. The sequence continues at coordinate 302,846 of APFE031352295.1, read as the reverse complement.
AGCACAGTGTGTAGTTGCCTGAAGAGGGTCTATTCACAATTCCCCAACGTTAATTCAGTTGTTGTCTGTGTCTCCCATGCTCCTGCAGTGTTATTCTTCCCTTCAAAACTTTTCTCTCCAGACCAACTGCAACACAACACATACCAATGTATTACTTATAGATCTGCAATGAAGAAATGTAGCAAAAGAAATAGAAATATAAAAGATAGACAATAATATAAATAACTTCAATACCAAAACTAAAGGTTTTATCAATGATATCACCTCAGAGATGGCTTGAGGTTGATGGTTCCCTCACGTCTTGCATGGGAGGGTTCTTTGTATTCCCAAACTGATGGTGATCTCTCTACTTTGGTGGATGTTTGAAATGCTCATGGAATTAATGAAAGTAGAGGAAAAAAATGGATATGGTCACTGATCTCCACCTCTAATAGGGTGTATAGATGTTGCCGTTGTGAACTCCACTGAAAAATTGTATTTGCTGTGCTGATGGCTAGAAGTTTCTTTGTGAATCCAACAGCTATTGTGGATGGCTTTGAGTAGATACTAGTGGAATTCCCAAAACTAGAGATAAACTTTGTTTATAATTATATATCAATGGAAAAGCAAAAGAGCAAGAAGATAACAAAGTCAAGACTACCTCTCTATCTGCTCAAATGCCAATAAAAGTTTACAACACCGAAGTTACCTGCATCCCAAAGGGTTCTGATTATCCTAAAATCAATATAACTCACTTTACAAGCAATAAGAGATATCAGAAAAAGGTTCAACTTAGAGGGGAAGCTCTATTTGTAGGAAAGAAAATCTACTAAACTCTTGATAAGCGAAGATCTTATGTCTCCTTCACCGTTTTTATGAGACCCATCATGCAAGTCCATTTGCACCATATAAGAAAGACTGAGAAGAGGATCTCATTGCTGCCTTGTTATGCTACTCATTTTTAAGCAACATATACCACAAGAGTGCCTATAGTCACATAATTTTATGTGTAACAGAATTCAAGAAGGATATCTCTTACACATGGAATTGTATATCACATTGGAGGGGAATCTATTTGAATTCTACATCTTGTCTCGTTGTGGAAAATTTGCATGTAGTGAAATATGGCTTCATGGAAATTTTATGAAATGTATAAGGTTATTGATGTCAAGAGTATCCATGGGTCCCCTAATCGCTACAAAGTTGATTGGTTGGAAGAAAGTCCAAACATGTTGGTGATCCTTCTTTAGTTTTCCATATTGTAAAAGAACACGAGGACATGTATAGCATGAGGACATGTTCATGATGCTATTCACTTACCCCCTAGAAGTAAAGAGAAGGAATTGCATCAGGTGTTCATGCAGCCCAAAGAAGGCCTTCTTGGTCTTTTTGAAGGTAACAAAGGCATTGCTAAGAAAAAATGGATGAAGTATTGGTTGAAGAAGATCCTTCTAAGCCCTTGAAGATAATGGAAATCCAGATTTAAGGAAAAGTAAGTTTTGAAGTCCCTCTGAAGCATGATGATCTACCTCTGCAGAGAAGAAGCTAGGTACAGATTATAATGTTTCTCTATTATCTTCCAACCAACCACCAAACTCAATGGTAGTTAAAAGGGGGACTTGTAATTAAACATGAATAAAATTTGGAGCATATAGATTTTTTGGGGTTGAGGTAACAACATGTGATCATCTTGAACAATAACCTTGACAGGATCAGGCCTTATACTTGGGACAAAATAGAGGCATCATATCATATATATTGTGCTTTGAAGGACCATTAGTATTTGATGATGACCACCAAGAGGGAAGTCTAACTTTGACCCTATGCTGGATATGGTGGATGTGATGAGGGCAAAGAGCAAATAGTCAAGGAGGGAACTTCCCTTCTCAAAAGTGTGAAAATTCTATCACTGCAACAAATGATTTATTTTACCTGCTTACTTCCCGATAAGTTATTTATGAAAATCCTTCAGTGAACATTAAAATAAAATTCGCTGCAGATATCACATCATAATACATAAACAAACACATGCACAAGAATTAACACATTGACACAAATATTTTGGACAATCAGTCCCTGGTAAGCCCAATGTGGGAAAACCAATGCAGCAAGGGAGGACTTTATTATTCAACAATTCTTCAATACAACTGGGTGCCAAACTGGCTTACCCGACAGAGAGAAAATTCTTCAGCACTTCCCCCAGTCTCAATGTCAGCCTGGATGACCTCTGCATAGCTCCCAGACCCTCTACGCCAGAGCATGCCTCTCTGCGTCACCCACGCAGGCCCTCCAGTGACTACGGAGTGTGCAGCCTCTGCGTCTGCCTGAGAGGATCTACATCTGCCTCTCCGACCTCTACGTTGTTCCCGACTCTCCGTTTCGTACTTGTTGCCTCCTGCTACACTCCAGACCGCTAGTTCAAATTTCTCAGCTAACCCCGCTCCAGAAATCGAACTAGCTGGTCTCCCTCAGTCTATTTTCCAACTGACCCTCAAGCTTCTTCTTATACTTTTCCTGTTGGTCCCCCAACGATGGAGATTAAATCTTTAATCAATGGCTAAGATTAGATTTGGCTTGATCCATGACTTTTGGAACCTTCTAACCCAGTTTTATATTAATACCCATTAATATTTTATTTTTCCTAAGTTTAGACTTAGGAACTTCATTAAAAATATTAATTATTTTAATATCTCCCAAACCTGTTAGAATATGCCCAAACCATTTCTAGGTCTTGGAGATCTCATCTGCTTTAGCCTCTCCACCAATTTTCATGGCTAGAGCACATCTAATGCTACCCCAAATCAACACTCCCTCTTAGCGAGGATTGTGCTCTAGTAATACTCCACATTGAGCATTACTCTGATCATACGACATCAGTACTTGTACTGATGGTAAGCCTCCTTGCCCAACATCCTCTACACTGCTGCATCTTGTACTGTTTCCCATGGCTCTATCACTGCCACCGCTACATCTGTACTGCAGCTCCCTCTGCATCCGTGCTGCTGCTGGTCCATCTTCCCAACACTGCATCTGCATTGCAAACTTCTTTTCATCATGTTGCATCGTGCTACTGCTGACTGCTACTGCACTGCAACATCATACCCATTTCTGCTACTAAAATGGATTCTTTATCATCCCCATCTTCTCCCTGTAATAATCAAACTTGGTTCTTCCAAGTGCCTTAGTAAGGATGTCTGCCACCTGTTCTCCTATAGGAGTGTAGCTCAACTGCACAGCTCCTCGTTGGACACAGTCTCTGACAAAGTGACACTAGAGATCAATATTCTTTGACCGACCGTGAAACACTGGATTCTCAGAGAGCTTGATGCAACTCTGATTATCACACATGACCCTGGTCGCCTCCATCTTTCTTCTGAATAGATTCACAAGCAATTTTCTAAGCCATATGACCTCGCACGAAGTTGTGCTTGCAGCCATGTATTCTGCCTCAACTGAGCTCAGGAGGTCATTCCTAATCCAATGTTGAAAACTTGAAACAGTACCCAAAGGTACTTTTCCAATCCACTGAACTTCTTGCCTAATCTGCATCAGTAAACCCACTCAATCTGATATCCTTACCCCTGGTGTACAAGAGTCCATAATCGACTGTTCCCTGTAAATACCTGAGAACATGTTTGGCTGCTACCCAGCACACCCTCTTCAGTTCCACCATGAATTGACCGAGGGTGTTGACAATGTAGCAAATGTTTGGCCTGGTATATGAGCTTCCTGTATAAGGTGGGATCAACATCTTTGTCTTCTGATGCATCAATCTTCTTCCAGTTCGTTATCATTGGAGTAGCCATGGGTCTACAGTCCTCCATCCTGAATCTCTTCAGGATTTCTGTAGCATATCTCCCTTGCCCAAAGAAGACCTCCCCATTTTGCTACCAAACTTCCACCCCAGGAAATAATGCATTCATCCCAAATCCTTCATGTCATACTTCATGGCTAGATTCTTCTTGCAGTCCCCTATGAACTTGGATGATTTTGTCAGGAAGAGATCATCCACATATAATACTAAGATTAGAGGCTCGTTCTCTACAACCAAATAGTAGAGATTTGGATTTGCGTCACTCTTGAAAAATCCCATTTCCTGCAAGTAGCCATCGATTCGACCATACCACACTCTAGGTGCCTATTTCAGTCCATACAAGACTTTCTTCAATTTGTATGTTGATGTTTATAAGTTTACTTAGTTAGAACCCCTCTATGCACTTCATCTGATTTATTCCTACCTACTTGTTATCTTACTTAACAAGTTATTTACAATGTAAAGACTGAAAATAAACACTAGTGCATGCTCAACATATTACAGATCAACAACTAAAAGAAACATAAGCAAACACGCCATATGACACCATTATTTTTGGACTAATGTCCTTGAAAAAACCCAATGTGGGAAAACCGATGCAGGTATCTGAGGTTTTCTGAGTACAATTTGGGTGCTGAAAATGGCCTACCCAACAGAGAATTTCCTTGGCAGTAATACCTCTCAGTTTCTGACAAATCTTCTGGCTGAAACCCCGGATAATCCTTCCGGTAGCTACTCAGCACAAATCTGCCGCAGAAACCCCAGCGTTAGCCTCTCTCTGGACTGCATCAGCCCCTCTGCCTCACACTGGCTCTGTGTCAGCAACGCTGGCCTCTCTGAGGCTCTGCGTAGCTCCCGACTGCCTCTACGTGGCCCTGCATGAGCGCTGGTTGGCTCTGCGTCACTCTCCTTAGCTATCGCGCTGCTCTCTCTGCACTATCTCTACCCCTCTATCTCTATGTACTCAAATGCCCCTCAGCTGCATCTCTCGATCACTAATTCTATCTCTCTTAGAAAACCCTGCTCTAGAGAATAGAATGACTAATCACTTTGATGTGTTCTCCAAGTGACCTCAAGCTTCCTCTTATACTTTTCCTGTTGACATATCAATGACAGAGATTAAGTCCCTAATCAACGACTAACATTAGATCTAAATTGATCCATGTCTTTTGGACCATTCTAACATAGATTCATATTAATACACATAAATATTTTATTTTCCTTAAGTTTAGACTTAGGGACTCCATTAAAAATATTAATTATTTTAATATCTCTTGAGCTGTTTAAAATCTGTCCAAACCCTTTCTGGGTATTGGATATCTCATGTGCCCCAACCTCTCCACCAAATTTTGTGATTAGATCACATCCGATGCTACCTCAAATCAACACTACCTCTTAGCGAGGACTGTGCTCTAGCAATACTCCTCACTGAGTATTACTTTGATCATCTGGCATCGGTACATGTGTTGATGCTAGGCCTTCCTGCCCAACATCCTTTGCACTGCTGCATCCTGTATTGCTGCCCATGGTTCTACCACTGCCATTGCCGCATCTATACTATAGCTCCCTCTGCATTCGTGCTGTTGCTAGTCCTTTCACCGAGCACTGCATCCGCACTGCATCTCCTCTCATCATGCTGCCCACTGCTGCACTGCAACTCTGTTACTGAGAAGTAAGTAACTGATCTCCCAATTTGACCTCCCTGTTGGGCTAGAGACACCTATTGATGCTGAAGCTCCCTCTACCGCTGACAACTGCTCCCTCTCTGACCTCTGCACTGCTGCAACAAATCCATGCATATCGCATCGTTCCAAACCTCTCTGTGCCATCCTGCACTGGTGCAACACTCTTGTGCCTCTCGTACTGCTGTAGCCTGCTATCCTCTCGTTGTCTCGAGACTCCTGCACTGTAGCTCTCTCTGTCGCTCCATCTACATCTGTCTCTACTTGACTCAGCCAGTCCCGCTACTCCTCTTCAGGGCTCTCGTAGTAAGGTCTAATCCAAGAGGCTGGGTACCTCAAGGATCCTGCCCCTCATCGCCTGTAGTCCTCCTGACTACAACTCGATGTCGCCCCACTTCTTCTCAAGTGGCGCGTGTGCACTCATGGCACAATTATCATCTGTCAAAACTTCCTTCTTTGCCCGTGATGGCACTGCCTTCGTCAAGGAAGACTCTCCCTTACTCTTCTTCCTTGGACACTGGGTCACATAATGACCCAACTCCCCATAGTGGAAGCACTTGATCTTGGAGAGATCTTTCTTCTTCTGCTTGTCCTGATTTCCCTTAGATGCTAGGGCCACATATTCCTCCTTCTCCTTGACTTTGATCCCCTTGTTGCTGCTACCCGTCTTCGACTGCCGTCTGATCTCTTCTTGGCAAAGAGTTGCCTACATCTCGTCCGAAGGTGGGAGAGTCCCTCTGCCTAGGATAATCTGGACAAATACCTTCCAGTCTTCTGAGATAGCATTCAGGTTTGTCCTCACCATTGGCTCCTGATCTGTTGTCATCTCTATAGCAGTCAATTGATTTCAGATCTCATTCAATCCTCCGAGGAAGGTGTCAATCGGTTCTCGCTTCTTCATCTGATATGACCTCAATTGATTCTCAAGTAGCATTCTTCTCTGAACAGAAGTATGCTAGTACAGCTTCTTGGAGCCTCCCACATCTCAAATGTCGTTTCCTTTTCGGCTATGTGTGGTACTACATGATGCTTGACCCCATCAAGGATAATGCTCTTGGCCCTCGCCATCGCCTCCTCGTAATTGTCATTATCATTGGGGTCGACTGGGATAGCTGTTACCTTCAAGGCGAAGTTCTTGACACGATTCCTGTCAAGTACGGATAAGATTTTGGCCTTCCAGACTGCGAAGTTCGATGCTTCGTCCAGTCTATCCTGGTCTCTTACTCCGTGTAGTGCCATGATGCTCCTCTACTTCCCTCTTGGAAGTTCTTTATTCGACTCCTCTGAGTCTCTACTTCCTGTCAGGAAGTTCTCTTCTGGACTCCCTCTGAGTCCTGATTTCCCTCCTGGAAATCCTTCTGTCGCTGTTGAGATTCCCCCTACTCTGATCGTCTTGTGCAACCGCACCACTAATCTGGGTTCCTCGGCCAGAAACCCTCGGTAGAAACTCCTTTGGCCTTGCTCTGTCAAGCACTGTTCTGACTACAGTACCTCACCGGCTCCACTCTGCAATATTCGTGCAGCCTTCTAAACCCCGACAACCTGAAGGTGACAACTCCTAGGCTCTGCGCAATCTCGGCACCAGCAACCCAACCTCCTCAGCCAATTGTGTCAGCCCTCCCAGCTACTGCGTGGCTTTGCGTGAGGCTCCTTTTTCCTTCATTAGCTTCTGCGCTGCCTCTTCCTGGCTCACCCTTAATGACGCAGGCACTATGTCACCCTTCCTTGTTGCTGCCCTACTAGAAACAGCTTCTGTCACCTCGAGACAATTGTTTTCTGCTGCTATTGCTCCGCTCGTTTGATGTCCTTTAGTCCCCCTGTGATCTGCAATCACCCTAGGATACCATGTTGATGTTTATAAGTTTACTTAGTTAGAACCCTGCCATGCACTTTATCTGATTTATTCCTACCTACTTGTTATCTTACTTAACAAGTTATTTACAATGTAAATACTGAAAATAAACACTAGTGCATGCTCAACATATTACAGATTAGTAACTAAAAGAAACAGAAACAAACACGCCATATGACACCATTATTTTTGGACTAATGTCCCCGGAAAAACCCAATGTGGGAAAACTGGGTATCTATCTGAGGGTTTTCTTATTAAGAAATATCATAGTACAATCTAGGTGCCGAAATTGGCCTACCCAATCGAGAATTTCCTTGGCAGTAGTACCTCCCAGTTTCTGACAAATCTTTTGGCTGAAACCACGGATAATCCTTTCGGCAATGACTCAGCACAAATCTGCCCTAGAAACCCCAGCGTCAGCCTCTCTTTGGACTGCGTCAGCCCCTCTCTGCCTCACATTGCCTCTGCGTCACCCTAGATGGGTTCGCATCAACCCTCTGGTCCTCTGCATCAGCAACGCTGGCCTCTCTGAGGCTCTGCGCAGCTCCCGACTGCCTCTACGTGAGCCCTAGTTGGCTCTGCGTCACTCTCCTTGGCTACTGCGCTGCTCTCTCGGCACTATCTTTGCCTCTCTATCTCTCTGTACTCAAATGCCCCTTAGCTGCATCTCTTGATCACTAATTCTATCTCTCTTAGCAAACCCCACTCTAGAGAATATAATGACTGATCACTCTGTTGTGTTCTCCAAGTGACCCTCAAGCCTCCTTTTATACTTTTCTTGTTGACATATCAACGGCCGAGATTAAGTCCCTAATCAACGACTAAGATTAGATCTGGCTTGATCCATGTCTTTTGGACCATTCTAACACAGATTCATATTAATATACATTAATATTTTATTTTCCCTAAGTTTAGACTAAGAGACTCCATTAAAAATATTAATTATTTTGATATCTCCTAAACTGTTTAGAATCTGCCCAAACTCTTTCTGGGTATTGGAGATCCCATGTGCCCCAACCTCTCCACTAAATTTCGTGGCTAGAGCACATTTGATGCTACCCCAAATCAACACTGCATACATGGGACTTCTTCTCATGTGTCTCAAAGTGCCCTCTAGTTGTTTAATGTATACCTCTTCTTCTATTACACCGTTTAGAAATGCCATTTTGACATCCATCTGATAAATCTCCCACTCCATATGCGCTGCAAGAGATACCACGATTCTAATATATGTATAACTAGCTACTGGGGTGAAGGTCTCTTCGTAGTCAATTCCTTCCTTCTGAGCATACCCCCTTTGCCACAAACCTGCCTTTGTAGTTCTCAACATCGCCGTCTGCAGCGTATTTGATCTTGTAGATCCATCTTGAACCTACCACTGATCTGTCTTGAGGCCTTGGCACTACCTCCTAGACAACGTTCATTGTTATCGAGTTGTACTCCTCTACCATCGCATCCAACCAAACCTGATGTTGAGCTGCCTCTTGAAAATTGGTAGGCTCCCCATCCTGAGCTACTAATGCTTGATATCTATCTGCGTGTTTTCTTATTGTTCCTTGGCGCATCAATGAACTCCTCTGCATCTCGCAGAATCTAACGAAGTTCCCTGCTCGTTCTTCCTCTGCCAGTAGGTGCTTCTATTAGCTCCTCCTCATCTCGTGATTCTTCCTGATCCAAGGAAGAATTATTTTATTCCGTTGGTTGAAGAAGTTTGACCAACAGTTCCTCTTTTGACTACTCCTCGGAAGGCATTTCTCGAGATTTTCTGAAAGCCCTGTCTTCCATGAACTTCACATCTCGTCGAACTACTACCTTCCTGCTCCCTGGAAAATAGATTCTATATGCCTTAGCATTATCGCTATATTCCACTAGATATCCTTTCTCTGCAGTTTGATCCAACTTCTTTCTTTTTTCCTCGGTATGCGACAATATGCTAAGCTCCCAAATATCGTGAAATTACCGAATTCAAGCGTTTTCCCTGTGAAGACTTTCTCTGAAGTAATCTTGCCCAATGCCCGATGAGGAGTTCTATTCTAAACATAGACTGCTGTGTTGCATGCTTCTGCCCACATCATGGCCTAGCTACTTCTACAATAGTCCTATTCCTTCTTTCTACTACTTCATTCTGCTCTAGATTGTATGGAGCTGTCCACTCTCTTTTGATGCCCTCCTTTGAGCAAAAATCAGTGAAGTCCTTATCGACATACTCTCCACCATTATATGAGCGCAAAACTTTTATTTTCTTCCCAGTCAAATTCTCCACCAGAGCCTTGAATTCTTTGAATCAACAGAAAACCTCGTCCTTGGTTTTCAGAAAATAAATCCAATTTTTACTTGAGTGGTCATCAATGAAGGTAACGAAGTACTCAGCACCACTAAGAGCTTTAGTGGACATGGGTCTGCATATATCTGAGTGTATCAATCCTAGTACACTCTTGGCCCTGTTTTTACTTCGAGAAAATGGTGCCTTGGCATATTTTCCTAGAGCACATCCTTTGCATACATCATCTCATTCTGTACTAAGATCTGGAACTCCTGTTATAGTGCACTTGAGAATTATTAGAGCCCCATGGTGCAAATGTCCCATTCTTCCGTGCCATAGTTCTTCAAATCATTGTCTCCATGACTGCCTATTAGTGCCATTGGTGATTCTAGTTGTAGTCTGTACAACCTGTTACGTTTGATCCCGATTTGCACTTTCTTTTTCCAGCTTGGGTGTTTGATGTATACTTTCTCCTTGATGAAGGAAACGCCATAGCCTTTGCCTTGAAGTTGCGACACGAAAAGTAAGTTCATCCCCAATCCTAACATGCCGCACATTGGTAGCACGAAACCGCTCTCCCGTTTCTGTTTGAAAAACTATGGTACCCCTCCCTACTAGAGTACATTTTTCCTTGTTCCCCATGGTGATCTGAAAGTTCATCTTCTCCTACCGATAGTATGAGAAACATTCTGAGATTCCTGTCATATGTCAAGAGGCTCCACTGTCTATATACTATACCTCTAATGATGCAGAGCTAGTCATACAAGCCACTTCTTCTTCTAGCGTGGAATCCAACATAGAGAAATCGAAATCACTTCCTCTTGTGCAATTTTCTGAAAATATGTGCGAGTCTCCTGAGGTAGATGCCTCTACATCATGGTCTCGACCCATAATTGATTTTCCCTTCATGTCTCTGATTACTTGCTTTGATACCATGTGAAATTTCTATCGCTGCATCCACTGATTTATTTTACCTACTTATTTCCCGATAAGTTATTTATGAAAATCCTTCAGTAAACATTAAAATAAATTCCGCTGCAGATATCACATCATAATATAGAAACAAACACATGCATAATAATTAACACATCAACACAAATATTTTGGACGATCAGTCCCTGGAAAACCCAATGTGGGAAAACTGATGCAGCAAGGGAGGATTTTATTATTCAACAATTCTTCAGTACAACTAGGTGCCAAACTGGCTTACCCAATAGAGAAAAAATTCTTCAGCACTTTCCCCAGTCTCAGCGTCAATTTGGATGACCTCTACGTAGCTCCCAGACCCTTTGCGTCAGCCCCTGCCTCTCTGCATTGACACTGGGCCTCTTTGCGTCACCCATGCAGGCCCTCCAGTAATTGCGCAGTCTGCAGTCTCTGCGTCTGCCTCTCCAACCTCTGCGTTGTTCCCCTGGTGCTATTCCCGACTCTCTGTTCCGAACTTGCTACCTCCTGCTGCTCTCCAGACCACTAGTTTGAATTTCTCAGCTAACCCTACTCAAGAAATCAAACTGACTAGTCTCCCTCAGTCTATTCTCCAACTGACCCTCAAGCCTCTTCTTATACTTTTCCTGTTGGTCCCCCAACGACCGAGATTAAATCTCTAATGAACGGCTAAGATTAGATTTGGCTTGATCCATGAATTTTGGAACCTTCTAACCCAGTTTTATATTAATACCCATTAATATTTTATTTTTTTCCTAAGTTTAGACTTAGGAACTCCATTAAAAATATTAATTATTTTAATATCTCTCAAACTGGTTAGAATCTGCCCAAACCATTTCTGGGTCTTGGAGATCTCATGTGCTTTAGCCTCTCCACCAATTTTCATGGCTATAGCACATCCAATGCTACCCCAAATCAACAATAAGACGAATAGAATCAGATAACCCTGTTGTTGATGAAGATGACAGAACTAATTTGAAAAACAATCTCAAGGTTTTTCAAATTGTTGCTCCAAATGATGATGACAACCCTCATATTATGAGGAGGATGAGTACAGCCAAGAGACAGAGCACTTAATGAATTTGCAAATTTTTAATGATAAGGATTGTATTGCTAAACTGCCCATCAAAGATTCGAACCATTTTCAACATCTAGTTTTCAGGCAACTAATAGTCATTTCTGAAGCAAGTATGAAGGTGAGCTTCATCTGACTGAATATTGAAGTGATGAATAAGGACACCTCAAATATGGGATTTGAACAAGACAGGGTATGATCTTTCAGTTGTGAAAGAAACTTTGTCTGACCTCTCCAAAACTTGGAGATGACATGGCGTATAAAGGAATTGAAATTCAAGGGATTGAAATTCCCACTCCTCTCCCAAGGTTAAAAAATGTTGAACCCATGGATCACTACAGTTTTGATGGACCAGATCTCTGTTTCAAGATGACGTTGGTAAGTATTTCTGAAATTTTCAGCAAAAAGTATTTTAAAATTTTAATGCATTCTGTACAATTGGGTGGGCTCATCAAGACTTTGGTTGTTCCTATGGAATCAAGCAAATGTTCAAAAACAAGTTTGAAGAATGAAATACCAATTGTTTCACTTTCTGTTTTTTTGAGAGCAAAATCACTTTTGAAGATGATAAGAAGGGAGAAATGAAGTTTTGGATTGCATATAAATTTGGTAAATTCAGGAAATATGAAGAGAAGGTTGATCTAGAGAATTTTACAACTTGTGACCTGATGTGAAGAATGCAATTTTTTATAATGAACTATTTTCACAAAAGAAAAAATAAGTGAACACCAGTGGTTCAATACATTTATGACAAAGATTAAAGCACATGACCATTGACAACACCATTGTGATAAACTAGTCTTCCCTGATCGGAGATTGGGGCATTGCATTGTGAATGTAAAAAAACTACACAATAAAGGGATTGCAACTCCAAGTGAGATGAGAGCATATCATGAATAGAAGCCTGAGTATACCCTTGTAAATGTCAAAGCTAAGGTGCCCAATCCCCAAAGTCACAAAACATAGAACGAACTTCTGTAAAAGTGAAGCTAACAAGCATTGAGCAACAACCATAATGTACACAGTTCTCTTATAGCTACAAGTAACAACTCCTGAGAAACCAAAATTTGTTGGGCATATTTGTCCAGAAGAGCATAATCTCCAGTTGCAACAAGCATATCAGACTGAGGATATTAAAAAAGTAGCATCAACCTCACATTATACTTAGCCAAATACAATTGGGTATCAAATGATCGTGGAATGACAGCTTAAAAAAAATAGAATGTTGATGGAAGGAACTATGGTAAATATATGCTCTAAAGGTGGAACATGTGAGGTCTAAGAGGAAACTGTGTGCAAAAATTTATAGCTGACACATTGTGAAATTTTCATTTCAGGACAAGGAGTAATTGTACCTTATAATGGAAGACCTACCTGGTGGTGATAGAATGACTCTTCTTATGCGAGAGTATGTTGCATGTTTCTATATCTTAGAGAGTATCTTGGCTATTCACTCCATTTATGACAGAGTAGCAACATCCAATTATCATGGTTGATAAAAGTGTGTTAGAGGATTTGTTCAACAATTCAAAGAGTGATTAATGAGATTACTATTGTAGAAGTGAAGCTAACAAGCAACAACCATAATGTACACATGCATCTTATAGCTATAAAGCAACAAATCCTATGACATCTAGGAAACAAAAATTTGTTGGGCATATTTGTACAAAAGAGAAACTTCCAGTTGCATCAGACACATCAGACTAAGGATATCATAAAAGCAGTGTCAACCTCACATCAAACTGATCTTTTTTCTAGAAGACATTAACACTATACAACAATAGATTAAAAAACTAAGTCAAAATGGGCTACAAGCATCTACCCAAAACTGTCGATCTGATTTTACAACAAGAATATTTAGTCATGTATTTTCAAAATGGCCCAACAAATTGATCCATCCACAATTGTATTCGTGGATCTTCCAGTTGCATCAGACACATCAGACTGAGGATATCAGAAAAGAAGTGTCAACCTCACATCAGACTGATCTTTTTTCTGAAAGACATTAACACTATACAACAATAGATCAAAAAACTAAGTCAAAATGGGCTACAAGCATCTACCCAAAACTGTCAATCTGATTTTACAGCAAGAATATTTAGTCATGTATTTTAAAAATGGCCCAACAAATCAATCCATCCACAATTCTATTCGTGGATATTCAAGTACATGAACATAATGCAACAATGGTTGTGATGGATTATAGAGTGACTATGCTATTGAGGACACCATTGTGATAAACTAGTCTTCCTTGATCATAGATTGGGGCATTGCATTGTGAATGAAAAAACCCTACACAATAAGGGGATCACAACTCCAAGTGAGATGAGAGCATATCATGAATATAAACCTAAGTATACCCCTGTAAATGTCAGAGATGAGGTGCCAAATCCTCAAAGTCACAACACACAAAACTTACTGTTGTAAAAGTGAAGCTAACAAGCGACAGCCATAATGTTAACAGGCCTCTTATAGCTACAAAATAACAACTCCTGTGACATCTAGGAAACCAAAATTTGCTGGCATATTTGTAAAGAAGAGCATAACCTTTAGTTGCATCAGGCACATCAGAGCCTCAGACTGAGAATATTAGAAAAGTAGCATCAACCTCATATTGTACTTGGCCAAATGTAATTGAGTATCAAATGGTTCTGGAATGACAGCTTAAAAAAAACTAGAATGTTGATGGAAAGAACTATGGTAAATAGAGGCTATGAGGTCTAAGAGGAACCTGTCTACAGAAATTGATAGCCAATGCATTGTGAAATTTTCATTTCAAGACAAGGAATACTTGTACCTTAAATCTTACAATGGGAGACCTGCTTGGTGGTGATAGAAATTAGAATCTCTTCTTATGCGACAGGATGTTGCACATTTCTATATCTTAGAGAGTATCTTGTCTATTCACTCCCTTTATGACAGAGTAGTGACATCCACTTATCATGGTTGATAAAAGTATGCTACAGGATCTGTTCAACAATTCAAAGAGTGACTATTGAGATTACTATTGTAGAAGTGAAGCTAGCAAGCAACAAACATAATGTACACATGCCTCTTATAGCTACAAAGCAACAACTCCTATGACATCTAGGAAATGAAGATTTATCGAGCATATTTGTGTAAAAGAGAAAACTCCAGTTGCATCGGACACATCAGACTGAGGATATAAAAAAAGCGGTGTCAGCCTCACATTGTACTTAGCCAAATACAATTGAGTATCAAATGATTGTGGAACGACAACTTAAAAAAATCAGAATGTTGATGGAAGGAACTAAGGTAAATCGATGCTCTTAAGGTGGAACATGTTAGTTCAAAGAGGAACCTGCGTGCAGAAATTGATAGTCGATGCATTGTGAAATTTCCATTCCAGGACACAGAATACTTGTACCTTATAATGGGAGACCTGCCTGGTGGTGAAAGAATGACTTCTTATGTGAGAGAATGTTGGCAGTTGCATGTTTCTATATCTTAAAGAGTATCTTGCCTATTCACAATTTATCTTAAAGAGTATCTTGCCTATCTTAAAGGGACAAGTCTACCGAGGCGGAGGAATTGCCTAGACGACCACTTTTGGCCAGAATCCAGGCAAAAAAATTTCAACAAATTTTGCAGAAGGAGAGTTTAAATCATGGTTTTGAAGGTGGAAATGGATTCAGCACCATAAAAAACTTTTAAGGCACCCAAAATCTTGATGTTTAACAATTGTAACTTGGATTTACAAAAATCCCTGCCAAAATTTATCAAAATATTGACAGAATTTTCATGATTTTCAGGGAAAAAATCAGTCTGGTTAGACTACGGCATCTTAAAGAACTTCTAACCCTCTCGAACTACAAACAATTCACTCCCAATATTTTTCTTCTCAAATTAAGATATCAAATTAAAATATTTGTCATGGAAGCGGAATTGTGTTGATTTGTGGTAGCATCGGATGTGCTCTAGCCATGAAAATTGGTGGAGAGGCTAAGGCTCATAAAATCTTCAAGACCCAGAAATGGTTTGGGAAAATTTCACTCGTTGGAGAGATATTAAAATAATTAATATTTTTAATGGAGTTCCTAAGTCTAAACTTAGGAAAAATAAAATATTAATGAGTATTAATATAAAACTGGTTGAAAATGTTCTAAATGACATGGATCAAGCCAAATCTAATCTTAGCCATTGATTAGGAACTTAATCTCAACCGTTAAAAACTCAACAAGAAAAGTATAAGAGGAGGCTTGAGGGTCAGTTGGAGATACATCAAATTGATCAATCAGTTAGATTTTCTAGAACGGCGCTTGCTAAGAAAATTTGAACTAGTGGTCTGTTGCAGCGAGGGGCAGTGAATACATAGCAGAGAGGCAAGGATAGTTCTAGAGAGGCAGCGTAGAGGCCGATTAGGCTGACGCAGAGGCAGTTGGAGACAACGCAAAGGCTAAATAGACTAACACTGAGGCAGCTGGGGACTATGCAGAGGCTGGAGAGGCCAGCGTGGGTGGTGCAGAGGGCCTGAGAGCTAATGCAGAGAGCCAAAAGGTTGACGTAGAGGCTTCAGGAGCTACACTGAGGCTAGCAGGGCTGACGCAGGGCCAAGAGGTGGTGCCGGAAGAATTTTTGTGGGGCATATTGGCGTTGAGAGGCTGAATATTTCTCTCCGAGAAGAGGTATTACAGCCATGTAAAAATATTTGTCGGGTGAGCCATCTCTGGCACACTAGTTGTACTTAAGAATCTGCATAATAATAAAACCCTCATATCTGTTGCATTGATTTTCCCGCTTTGGGTTTTCCAAAGGAAGATTTTCCAAAATAACGATGTCTCTTATGTGTTTGTCTCAGTTATTTCAGTTGTTGATCAGTATGAGTTAAGGCTGCATTTGTGTTTATTTCAGTATTTATATTTATAAATAACTTGTTAATGGAATAAACAAGTAGGAGAAATTAAACCAGATACTGCAGTAGGGATTTCTAATGGGTCACATTTAGAAATTTCAACAAATTTACCAAGACTATACACTTTTATGATCCTAATTAAGAACACACTTCTATTAAAATAGCTCAAAGAATCGTTGCCATTAATATAGCTCAGATCTCATAACAAACTGGCATATCAGATCTCCACTCCATAGAGGTGTGATTTACTTGCAAGATCAATGTGTTGTTGTTGCAGCAACCCTTGAATGGATAACCCCTCCACAACTTCACTACATTGTGGCAGATGTTTTTGCTTCCTATGATAAGATCGTGTCTTCCTTTATGATGAAAATTTCCACAGCTTTATGCCCTTCCCATTTCTAAAATAGATGTGTCATATTCACTCTTAATTCAAAACCCTACAAACTAAGGATAAATATAAACCATATCCATGAAATAGGAAACCAATTCTCTTTTAAACCAAACTGTTCATTCAATTTTGTGGCCATTTAAAAAATAGAAGGAGATGATATCCATCAAATACGATCCTTATAAACGCTTTAAAAAAAAAAATCGAACTGAACTGATTCCTGATGATCACAATCATCTTGGAGAATAGCTAGTAAGCAGGAAAAGGAGTGAAAACATATTTATGAAGCAGCCAAGCAGCATTAAGCATTCAAATACTATTCAATTTGAGAGCTTGATACTTAATATGGCTAACCAAAAAATGATCACTGTGTGAAATGATTCCTACAACGATCATGATACGAATTTATCTATTTTTCTAGGTGGAATTAAAAAGAATCTTCCCGGTATTGATAGCTTTTTTTATTAAATCTATATGACTAACCTGTAAAATACAATGGGGTGGGATTGCATTTCTATATCATCTGTTTGCAAATTGAGTAGATTTTATAATATAGAAGCAATTTCAAGATGTCCCTCAACTGAGAGAGCTCTGGCAAAATCAAACGTCCTAATTAAATATCTGAATATCTGAAGTTCCTTATAAGACCGTGATTTTCGTAAAGACTAAGTGAATATCTGAAGGTCCTTTTAAGATTGTGTGAAGGTCCTTTTATGGCTAATGAAAGCAGATTTTTGAACAAAAAATTGCAGAAATTTCTCATATCATTTGACCTGATCTAGATCTGAGCTCGATATGAATCTGCACATCCTACGTTATCCATCAGATCTATATTCATATATACTCATATCTACCATTTATAATAAGGCTAATTCCCATAGGTCTCAATGTTTGAAACCCTTTCTGATACCACATGTAATACCTAAAAAGAAGAAAACTAAGGCATACATGTAATCTGAAGACTTGGAATTCATCTCACTCCTTCCTACCACTTAAGCAACTCCGCAATGATGGCATGGAAAACAACTCTCCTCCCAACCGTAAGCTCAGCTCAACAATCGGCCACCCGTGAGCCTCTATCTATTATTGCTAAACATCACAAGTATTTCCTCTTTCCCCTAAAAGATCCCCTCTTCTTACGTCCCCCTTCTTAATATAGAGTCCTTCCACCATAAGGGACTCAATCCCAAGACTCCACTTGTCATAATTATCTTTTATCTTGAGTTGTATTTCCCTATGTCCTATTTGTCTTTCCTTATGTCTTTATTTTTGTACAGTTTCTTAATTTGGTGACAAATGCCTCCCTCGGTGGTAGGTGATATTCCCGTCATGGTGACAAATGCTTACCTTGGTGGCAGATGATATTCCTATCTCAGTGACAAATGCCTACTTTTGATCTGTAAACTACCGTGGATATTCCACTGGACAGTTCTTCACAACAGATCTAATAATATTATATTAAAAATCTTAGATTCTACCCTTCAACAACTTTATTTAATTTCTATATTTGTAGATCTTACTATAATTAATGCATGCATGTAAACGTAAATTATGCAAAAAAGGAGAGAACGCAAAATAAACTCACACAGACATAAGACACAAGATATGCTCTCTGGGAAAACCTTTCAGGAGAAAACCCAGCTGGAAGTTGAGGGCGCTTCGCTCTCTTTCACTGTTTGGAAATATGGCTGCATATACAAAGAAGTAATGTATGTTGCCCATGGAGTCCTACAGTGCACAAATCCTCTCTGTGTGCTCTAGCTCCTATCTCTTTTGGCTATCGTTTCTCAACTACGAAACAAAATGCTCTCGAAAGAATGGAATGCCTCTTCCTCCTAGTGGCCCGGTCATAACATAGCCCGATAGCCTACTAGTGGTTAAGTTTGACTACATAAACTCTTAACTAGAGTTACAAAATAGACACTTCTAGAGTCTTCTACATCACAAACACGTGGCTATCCCCTTTTCCATGAATAATGGGGGCTGGCGCGACATCCTCCCGAACTATAGGTGTGAAAACAGGAAGGTCAACTTCTGAGCAGCAAAACCTTTGCATATGGACTTCGATTAATGCGATTATTGCGCTGTTGGAAAGCTTTATGTGTGTATAGCAACATGGAGAGTTGTGGAGGTTGAGCGACAAAGTTTTACCCCCAAAAAACGTCATTTGATGCCTCAAAACGCTCTCGGAAGGTTTCAAACCCTGTTTCGCCAAACTGGGTCCCGCCGGTAAAAACGGTCCCGTGAGCTCATTCCTCCACTTTTTCCAATCCAAATGCATTGGGATGGATGGAAAACAATATAATGATCCAATTCGGGTCACACCTCCCCATTTTGGGAGGCATTTCGTCCCCAAAAGCTTTTACTGAATGAGGTGAGGAAATTTTTCCTCCCCCTTCTCTTTAGTGTACCATTTAGCTTTGCCTGGAAGTTTTCCCTTCAACCCAATCTGCCAAAGGTTTTGTTTCCCTTGCCTTATAGTTCTGGACCTCTTCTGCAAAGTTGTATCTTCTATCAACTTTGCCTAAGCGTCTAGTGCCAAATCATCCACAAAAGGTAGGGCATGTGCTTCTTCCTGATCTAGCATGGAAGGCTCATATAGTTTCAAATTCTCTACATTTACAATTGAGTAAATGCGCATATATGGTGGTAAAATGAGTCGATGGGCATTATCACCCATCTTTTCTAGCATCTCAAAGGGGCCATATCTTAGAGCCTTGATTTTCTTACTAGGCCCCTGCAACCTCTCCTTGTTCAATTGTAGCCATACTCTGTCTCCCACCTTAAATGATTTCTTTATTTTGTGCTAATCATGTCTGGCCTCATACTTCTCCTGCAACTTCTGCAATGTTTCTTGTACCTGTATATGGATCTGCCTAATCTTCTCTATAATTTTTTCAACCCTCAAAGCATCTCCTGTAAGGTCTTCCTTCACTCCTCTTTGCTGCCCATATGCAATATCCAAATGTGAAGGTGGAAAATATCCAAAACAAGTTTCAAATGGGAACTTTCCTATAGAAGTGTGGACCACTCTATTATAAGAATGTTGTATATATACCAAATTTTCATCTCAGGTCTTCGGATGCTTCTGGGTGTAAGCCCTTAGAAGCTGCACCAAAGTCCTATTGACAACTTCTATCTGCCCATTTGTCTGTAGATGGAATGTTGTAGATCTCTTCAACTTCGTGTCCATATTCTCCCACAATGTAGTCCAAAATGCATTGAGAAATCTTATATCCCTGTCTGAAATGATGCTCCTTGGTATCCCAAAGTCCACCCAGACTTGTCCAAAGAACAAGTTTGTTGCTTCTTTTCCGCTGATGGTCTTTTTACAGGGCATTAGAACACACATCTTTCTAAACCTGTCAACTACCACGAACAGGTAGTCATGTCCCTTCCTGGTTGTTGCTAAACCTCCCACAAAGTCCATGGAAATGCTTTCCCAAGGACGAGTAGGTACAGGTAAGGGATGATACAAACCCTGTTTCCTATTGCTAGGCTTGCTGGTACAACAAAGCATGCATCCTCTTATGAACCTAGCCACTTCCTCTTGCATCTTGGGCCAATACACATACCTCTGTAAGTTAGCCACGGTCTTCCCTACACCAAAGTGCCCTGCAACCTTGGAGGTGTGAGCCTCTCTAATCAGCTGCAAGCGCTCACCTTTAGGAACACATAGCTTATCCAGCTTGTAGAGTAACCCATCCTGGAGATGGTAGTCAACGGTGTTGTTGTGATCGTGCACATGACTCTCACTCTACACCTCCTTGAAGTCCTCATTTTTTGAATATGCTTCTATGTATGCATCATGGGTGAATGGCTCCATGTGCATAAGAGTCCCCAAAGCTGTAATATTTGATGTGGGTGGCCTGTTGATTTGTGGTAGCATCGGATGTGCTCTAGCCACAAAATTTGGTGGACAGGTTGGGGCACATGAGATCTCCAAATACCCAGAAAGGGTTTGGGTAGATTCTAAACAATTTAAGAGATATTAAAATAATTAATATTTTTAATGGGGTCCCACAAAATTTGGTGGAGAGGTTGGGGCACATGAGATCTCCAATACCCAGAAAGGGTTTGGGTAGATTCTAAACAGTTTAGGAGATATTAAAATAATTAATATTTTTAATGGGGTCCCTAAATCTAAACTTAGGGAAATTAAAATATTAATGTGGATTAATATAAAATTGTGTTAGAATGGGCCAAAAGACATGGATCAAGCCAGATCTAATCTTATCCGTCAATTAGGGACTTAATCTCGATCGTTGATACGTCAACGAGAAAAGTATAAGAGGAGGCTTGAGGGTCACTTGGAGAGCACACCAGATGATCAATTATTCTATTCTCTAGAGCGGGGTTTGCTAAGAGAGATAGAATCAGTGATCGGAGTTGCCGCTGAGGGGCATTGAGTATAGAGAGATAGTGAGGTAGAAATAGTGCCCGGAGACCAACGCAGGAGCCAAAGAGAGTGACGCAGTAGCAGCCAGGGCTCATGCAAGGCCACGCAGAGGCAGCCAGGAGTTGCGCAGTGCTTCAGAGAGGCTAGCATTGCTAACGCAGAGGGCCAGAAGGCTGAGGAAAGGCCTCAAGAGGCTGATGTAGGCCCATTCAAGGTGACGCAGAGCCATCGCTGGGCAAAGAGAGGTTGACGCAATCTAGAAAGGCGGACGTTGGGGTTTCTGGGGCAGATTGGAGCTGAGGAGATGCCAGACGGTTTATCCAGGGTTTCAGCTAGGACATTTGTCTCAGACTGACAGGTACTACTGCTAAGGAATTCTCTGTTGGATAAGCCAAATTTGGCACCTAGATTGTCCTATGAAATTGCTTAATAAGAAAACCCTCAGATCGCTACACAGGTTTTCCTGCATTGGGTTTTTTTGGGGACATTGGTCCAAAAATAACGGTGTCATTTTGTGTGCTTGTTTCTGTTTCCTTTAGTTGATGATCTGTAATATTTTGAGCATGCACTAGTGTTTATTTTCAGTATTTACATTGTAAATAACTTGTTAAGTAACGGAACAAGTAGGTAGGAATAAACCAGTAAAGTGCATGGAGGGTTTCTAACTGGTAGACTTAGAAACTTCTGCGTGGTAGCAAAGTGTGGTTGCAGATCACAGGAGAACTGAGGACATTAGCCGAGCAGAGAAATAGCAACAGAAAACCGTTGTCCCAAGTGATAGAAGTTGTTTCTAGCAGAGTAGCAACAAGGGAAGGGTGACACAATGCTTGCATCATCAAGGGTGAGCCAGGAAGAGGCAACGCAGAGGCTAAGGGAGGCAAAGGGAGACTCACGCAAAAGCTAGGATGGCTGACGCAGTTGGCTGAGGAGGCAGGGTTGCTAGTGTCTGGATCGTGCAAGCTGCTGGGGTTTAGGAGGCTGTGGGAAAGTTGCAGAGTGGAGCTGGTGAGGTACTGTAGTCAGAATAGTACCTGACAGGGCAAGGCCAGGAGGAGGGAGTTGCTACTGAGGGATTGTAACCGAGAAATCCGGATTAGTGGTGCAGTTGCACAGATGATCAGAGTAGGGGGCATCTCGACATCAACAAAAGGATTTCCAAGAGGGAAATCAAGACTCAGAAGGAGTCACATCGAGAACTTCCAAGAGGGAAGTAGAAGAGCATCATGGCACTACACATAGTAAGAGACTAGGACAGGCTGGATGGAGCGTCAAACTTCGCAGTCTGGAAGGCCAAAATCTTATCCATACTTGACAGAAATCATGTCAAGCACTTCACCTTGAAGACGATAGATATCCCAGTTGACCCACTTGAGAACGACAATTACGAGGAAATGGCAAGGGCCAAGAGCATCATCCTTGACCAGGTCAAAGACCATGTAGTACCACACATTGCCAAGAAGGAAACGACAAATGAGATGTGGGAGGCCCTAAAGAAATTGTACCAGCATACTTCTATGCAGAGAAGAATGTTACTAGAAAATCAGTTGAGGCCATATCAGATGAAGAAGGAAGAACTGATTGACACCTTCCTCAGAGGAATGAATGAGATCCGAGATCACTGGACTGTTATAGAAGCCACGCTAGATCAGGAAATTATGGTGACAATAGCCCTGAATGCTATCTCAGAAGATTGGGAGGTATTTGTTTAGAGTATACTGGGCACAAGGATACATCCACCTTGGGATGCGATGTGGGCGGCTCTTTTCCAAGAAGAGATTAGACGACAGTCAAAGGTGGCAAGCAGTGGCAAAGGGATTAGAGTCAAGCAAGAGGAGGAGGATGTTGCCCTAGCATTTGAGGGAAAGCAAGAAAAGCAGAAGAAGAAGGATCTTTCCAAGATCAAGTGCTTCCACTGTGGGGAGTTGGGTCATTATGCGACCCAGTGTCCGAGGAAGAAGAGTAAGGGAGAGTCTTCCGAGACTAAGGCAGCGCCAGAAAGGGCAGAGAAGGAAGTGGAGACAGATGATGATTGTGCCATGAGTGCACACACACCACTTGAGCGGAAGTGGGGAAACATCGAGCTGTAGTCAAGCGGACTACAGGAAATGAGGGGTAGGATCCTCGAGGTGCCCAGCCTCTTGGATTAGACCTTGCTACGGGAGCCCCGAAGAGGAGTAGCAGGACTGGCTAATGTGGGTAGAGATGGATGCGGATGGAGTCGCAGAGAGAGCTACAGTGCAGGAGTCCCATGATAGTGTAAGGCTAGTAGGCTATAGTAGTGCGAGAGGCACGGGAGTTTTGCACCTGTGCAGAATGGCACAAAGAGGTGTGCAACGGTGCGAGATGCAGGGAGTTGTCGGAAACGCAAAGGTCAGAGAGGGAGCACTTCTCAGCGGCAGAGGGAGTTTCAGCATCAGCGGGTGTTTCTAGCCCAACAAAGAGGTAAGAGTTGGGAGATTAGTTACTTACTTCTCAGTAACTGAGTTGCAGTGCAGCACTGGGCAGCACGATGCAGCATGATGAGAGGAGTTGCAGTGCGGATGCAGTGTTGGGAGAAAGGACCAGCAACAACACAGATGCGGAGGGAACTGTTGTACAGATGCAACAGTGGCAGTGGTAGAACCATGGGAAACAGTACATGATACAATAGTGCAAAGGATGGTGGGTAGCAGGCCTAGCATCAACACAAGCACCGATGTCGAATGATCAGAGTAATACTCAGTGAGGAGCATTGCTAGAGCACAGTCCTCACTAAGAGGGAGTGTTGATTTGTGGTAGCATCGGATGTGCTCTAGCCACAAAATTGGTGGAGAGGTTGGGGCACATGAGATCTCCAATACCCAGAAAGCGTTTGGGCAGATTCTAAACAGTTTAGGAGATATTAAAATAATTAATATACCTAATGGAGTCCCTAAATCTAAACTTAGGGAAATTAAAATACTAATGTGGATTAATATAAAACTGTGTTAGAATGGTCCAAAAGATATGGATCAAGCCAGATCTAATCTTACCCGTCGATTAGGGACTTAATCTTGGTCGTTGATATATCAATGAGAAAAGTATAAGAGGAGGCTTGAGGGTCACTTGGAGAGCACCCCAGATGATCAACCATTCTATTCTCTAGAGCGGGGTTTGCTAAGAGAGATAGAATTAGTGATCGGAGTTGCTGCTAAGGGGAATTGAGTACAGAGAGATAGAGAGGCAGAGATAGTGTCGGGAGATCAATGCAGGAGCGAGAGAGCGTGACGCAGTAGCAGCTAGGGCTCACGTAGGGCCACACAGAGGCAACCAGGAGCTGCACAATGCTTCAAAGACGCCAACATTGTTGATGCAGAGGGCTAGAAGGCTGGCACAGGACCTCCTGAGGCTAGCGCATGCCCATTCAAGGTGACGCAGGGCCATTGTTGGGCAGAGAGGTTGACACAATCTAGAAAGGCAGATATTGGGGTTTCTGGGGCAAATTGGAGCTGAGGAGCTACCATAAGGTTTATCTGGGGTTTCAGCAAGGACATTTGTCTCAGAGAGGTACCACTGCCAAGGAAATTATCTGTTGGGTAAGCTGGATTTGGCACCCAAATTGTACTCTGAAATTGCTTAATAAGAAAACCCTCAGATCGCTGCATAATTTTTCCGGCATTGGGTTTTTCTGGGGACATTGGTCCAAAAATAATGGTGTCATTTTGTGTGCTTGTTTCTATTTCCTTCAGTTGATGATCTATAATATGTTGAGCATGCACTAGTGTTTATTTTCAGTATTTACATTGTAAATAACTTGTTAAGTAACGGAACAAGTAGGGAGGAATAAATCAGTAAAGTGCATGGAGGGTTTCTAACTGGTAAACTTAGAAACTTCAACATGGCCTTGAAAGCATATCAGCGAACTTGTTTGTGGTTCCCTTCTTGTTCTTGATCACCAAATGAAAGTGCTATAGAAACCCCATCCACTTGTAATGCATGGTCTGTTGTAGCTTATTTTGGGCCTACAAGTACTGTAATGGTTGGTGATCTGTGTGGATTATTGTCTCCTTTCCCATCAGATAATGCTTCAACTTCACTACAACTTGCGCCATTCCATAGAGCTCCTTATCGTAGGTAGGGTAGTTAAGCAATACCCCATGAAAAACTTCAAAATGGTAACATACATGTCTTCCTCCCTGCATCAAAACATCTCCCATAGCATACCCACTTGCATTTGTCTCCACTTCAAAAGGTCGCTGCAAGATTGGTAATGCTAGAACTTGTACTTCACTAATCTTCTTCTTTAACTCATCGAAAGCCTTCTGCTGACCTTTTCGCCACTGGAAACTCTTGCCACTTGCTGTTATGGCGTGGAGCAGTGATTCTACCATTGAAAACAAGGCTATGAATTTCCTCAGGTACTGTGCTGCTCCAATGAAACTCCTAACCTCAATAACATTAGTAGGCATCGACCATTTCATGATGGTCTCCATATTGGAAGGATCTACTTTCAATTCTCCTCCACCAACAACATATCCCAAATACACAGGGACTGCTACGCAAACTCACACTTCTTAAGATTTGCTAGCAGCTGGTGCTTCTTCAATTTTTCCAGCACCTGCGTCATATGTGAATATGCTCCTCCCAGGTAGCACTATATACCAGTATATCATTCAAATAGACAATAACAAATGAATCTATAAAAGGGCGCAGTACGTCATTCATTAATCTCATAAATGTAGTTGGTGTATTATATAGGCCAAATGGCATAACTAACCACTCATACAAATGTTTCCTGGTTTTGAAGGCGGTCTTCCATGTATCTTCTTCTTTGACTCGAACCTGGTGATATCCAAATTTCAAGTTCAACTTGGTGAAATACTTTGCTTGCTTCAACTAATCTAACAGATTGTCTATCCTGGGCAGGGGGTATCTATTCTTGAGAGTGATTTTATTCAACGCCCTGTAATCTATACACATCTACCAAGTCCCATCCTTTTTCAGCACAATGATGATGGTTGATCCACGTGGTGATGTACTCGATCGAACGACACCCTGTTCCAGCAGCTGCTGCAACTGTTTCTTCACCTCACTTGCTTCTATAACAAACTTCCTGTACAACCCAATATTTGGCAATGGGGAGTCTGGCAATAGCTAGATCTCGTGCTCCACTTCTCTCTTAGGGGGTAGCCCTCTAGGCTCTTGGAACACGTCCTTGTATGCCTATAACAACTCCTCCAATTGTTGTTATTGTTTCTTAGTACACCGCTCTAGGGATGCCTTGCCTCTTATTGACTCCTCTATAGGCTGAATTTCTTTTAAAAATAATAAAACATACTTCTTGTTGGAACTGATCAATTTCTTAGCCTAGTTGGCACTTACCAGTGAGATTTTTGTCTTGTCTTTGTGCGCGTTGATGATGAACAATTTTTCATCTTTGATGAGCCAGTACTGGTTAGATTTCCTCATGAATATTGCATCACGTATGTACATGTATGGACTCCCAAGAACGACTCCACATACATCAAGGTGAACCACATCCAGATCTACTTCATCAATAAAATCACCATTGATAGCAGATCTAATTTTGCACTGTTGTGTTACCTTCAGCTTTGCATCTTTATGTACCCATCCCAGTGGATATGGATTCAGATGATCATGAACTTCCAACCCCAACTTCTTGACCACATCTGTTGCAATGATATTTTCCTGCGATCCTAAGTCAAACAGAGCATCAATCTTCGTCTTCTTGACCTGTATCTTTACATGGAAGAGTTTGGTCATTTCTTTCTCTTCCTGTTGTTGAAGCCTACTCAGATTCACCTCCTTCTACACTGACACATAAACGATCTTCTCATCCATGTCTGAGCTGCTTTCAACTTAGTTGCTCGAATCAGTGGCCATGAGATTCTTCTTTTTATTATCTTTCTTCTCGTTCTTCGGTTTTAGCTCTAGATGCAACTTCTAGATCTTCTCCTTTGTATGGCCGTCAATGTTGCAGTGGTTGCCATCTTTTTAGCTTTTCCCCTTTTTTGCTTCTTCTTCTACTCCTTAGAAGTTTCATGTTGCTCCTTCTGCTTCGATCCACTTGATTGCGCTCTTTTCAGGCCTATGTTCTCCAGGTACTATGCCTGTACACAACCCTCATCCACCATTTTGGGCTTGAACAACATCACTTGCTCAAGTAGATGGCGGTGCAGACCCCTCAAGTACTGAAGGAGAACATCTGGGTTCTCTGGAGAGATACCCAACATTATAGCCATCTTTCTTAATTCTATAGTGTACTCTTGCACGCTTTGGCCCGACTTTTCACTGAAGTAATGCCACCGGATCCACTGATCTTCCACGTACCCGATGGGATAAAACTGTGACTTAATGAGGGTTTTGAAACCCTCCCATTTAGTCACTGGAGGTTCTCCATCCAACCTTAGGGTTTTCGTGTGGATCTCCCACCAAGTCAGTGCATGACCCTCCAATTTCAGTGGCGCAAATGAGATCTTTTACCCTTCCTCGATCTGATGGACATTGAAATAAACTTCCAGTCGCTACAACCAATGGTTCAACGTCAGAATGTCGATCTCGCTGTGGTGTGGCTTGATATCAACTTTTGCTTCCACTTTAAACAGGGATTGGTTCACGACACTTGAACTTGGTTGATCTTTTCCGAGTTCTTTCTTCGGCTAGTTCTCTGCATCTTCCCGATCTCCGGATCCCCCTTCTTCATGAGGAGGTTTACATTGCATTTTATATCTGCAACTTGTTCTTCGAGCCGCGAAAACCTCACCTTTGCAGGGTCACGAGGTTCGTTTATAGATTCATCACCCATGATTAGGGTTTTACGATTTTCGGCCCCACCAATCTAAATCCCTGCAATCTCCACAAGATACCCAAAGAAACTTGCTTTGATACTAAATGATCTGTAACCTGTCGTGGATATTCCACTGGACAGTTCGTCACAACAAATCTGATAATATTATATTAAAAATATGAGATTCTACACTATTACAGCTTTATTTAATTTCTAGAGTTGTAGATCTTACTGTAATCTGTGCATGTATGTAAAAGTAAATTATGCAGAGAAGAAGAGAACGACCAAATCTATCTTCTGTTGTACATCCTGCAACAAATAAAACTCGCCTAGGTAAAGACAAATAAGGAGGCAAAATATGAATATTAACCGTGATGTAAGGAATAAGCAAAATGTAATGTTAATATAGCTCACAGCTACATAATCATCCCGATATTAAAGTTAAATTTTGATATAACACTCTCAAATGAGCAAATTAAGAGAATTTGCCTAAAGTGGAGCGACATAATAAGACTGTGTACATGCATAGATTGAGAGAATGTAGACAAACAGAGAAGAGAATATGATAGAAAATGTAAATTCAAAGACTAAGAATCCTAGGATAACATAATTTGTATATAGGGAGAATAACAAAACGTGCCCTACGTGATTCCAGGGTCAACTGAATAATGTGCCTACTTATTTTTCATCTTCAGGCTTGTCATCTCATTTCCCCAATTTCACTGCAGACCATATAAACCCTGCCCTGGAAAGTTTGAGAAAAGAAACAACACCTAGCACAGAATGAAATACATAGATTTAGATATCAGTGACAAAATAAGAATCATTGAACAAGAATTTCCAGAGATATATAATAAAAGCAAACGAACCATAAAACAATTATTGAGCCTCTATGCGTAGCCATTATCTAACAGGCCACTTCCAAAATAATCTGAATATGTACTGCTGATTAAGCAAAGGTATACCTGCCCATCCACTTCGATGGTAGCCTAATAGAAATCCAAATATCACTGGTTTCATTTTCACCTATCTATCTCTGCTCTGCCTCCCGCAACAAAGTGAAATCGGGCAAACATTGCTAGCACACTATAGAATTATGAAAAAGGTGAAAAAAAATCCAAAAGCAACCATTGCAATCCAAACAAAACTAAAAAATCAATAAAGAAAATGGACTGTAAAAAATAAAATGCATGGCTACGCAATGGAGCAAACACATATCAACCCAAAAAAACAAGAAACCAGAAGACGCAGAGCAGAACAGAGACGGAGATGAAGTTCAGAGTATGTTGGCTCTGAGAATGTCTTATATCCTCTTCTTTTCAAACGGTTATGCTTTTTGATTTTCTGACATTGTAGAAGAAGTGGCATTCCATTCGAACAACCATTTCTCTACCAAAATCACCGGAATTTAACTTTCACAGAGATATTACCGGAATTTAATTTCCGCTTCACCGGAATTTGATATCCGCTTTTGTCTGTTGCTCTTGTCTGTGTATAGAAAACCCACGAGATATTTTAGGAAAATAACGAAAAGTAAAAAAACAAGTAAAAAGCACGAGGATCACGGTAGTATCCAGCGTATGTCCAAACAGCTGACTAAAGAGCTTCCTCAACCAGAATGCTTCACAGGAGACCATACTCACAGCAATGTATTTAGCCTCAGCGGTGCTCAACACCACCGACTTCTGCTTCCTTCTCATCCGCGATATCGAAGCAAAACCCAAAGAGAAACAACACCCGAAAGTGTTATTTCTGTCCACCACACTGCCTGCCCAATCAACGTCGGAATAACCAAGCAGCCTCACATCTCCAGTAGTGTATCTCAGTCCATGAGTGATTGTTCCCTGAATATATCTCAGAAAATTCTTAGCACCAATCCAATGTGAGTGATGAGGCTCAACCATATATTGGCTCAACGTGTTGATTACAAAACATATATCTGGACGGGAGTTCACCAAGAACATCAATGCTCCTATGAGTTGAAGATACTCAGAAGCATTTCCCAATACAGGTCCGGCAGCACTACCGCATAACTTCTTGAAGTTAAGCTCCATCAGGGTAGTCACGGGCTTGTAGTCCACCATTCCAAATCTTTCTAATATATTCACCATGTATTTTCCTTGAGATAGGAAAACTTCTCCTAGCTTTGCCATACCTCCAGCCCTAGGAAATAGTGCATCAATCCTAGGTCTTTCATCTCAAATTCGGAAGCCAACTCCCTCTTACATTTGTGAATGAGAGGGTCTGCACCTATCAGAAAGAGATCATCAACATACAACACTAGTATGAGAGGCTTATATTTTCAACTTTAAAGTAAATGTTTGGATCAACTTCAGTCCTAGTGAATCCCAGCTTCATCAAATAGCTATTGATCCTCTCATACCAAGCTCGGGGCACTTGCTTTAGCCCATACAGAGCTTTCTTCAACATGCATACATGAGATTCCTGATTATGAATCTCAAACCCCTCGGGTTCTTCCACATAGACTTCCTCTTTAATCGAACCATGCAAGAACATCCATCTGATGTAGGTTCCATCCTTGTGAAGTAGAAAGGGCTATGATCGAGCGGATGGTGGTGTATCCGGAAACAAGTGCAAATATCTCATTGTAATCCACACCTTCCTTTTGAGAGAAGCCTCAAGCAACAAAGCGGACCTTATACATTTCAGCACTCCCATCAGCTCCATGCTTTATCTTATAAAGCCATTTCAAGGTGACAACTGTTTTGCCATACCTCCAGCCCTAGGAAATAGTGCATCAGTCCTAGGTCTTTCATTTGTCATTGGTTTTGGGCTGGATTCCACTTCCTTGGGTAATGAATGGCTCGGTTACCACAAGAACCGACAAGCAATAAGGCAAGGGAGGGCGAGTGGGCGGCGACTTAGGGTTAGGGGGGGATTGCTGCCTTATCCAATGGGGGGAGGAATATAAAGAAAGAAAGGATAATCAATCAAAAGGCCACTCCTTATTCCTGGTGATGAGGGGACAGTTACCGTACAGAATTCGGAAGCCAACTCCCTCTTACATTTGTGAAATAGAGGATCTGCACCTATCAGAAAGAGGTCATCAACATACAACACTAGTATGAGAGGCTTATATCTTCAACCTTAAAGTAAATGTTCGGATCAACTTCAGTCCTAGTGAATCCTAGCTTCATCAAATAGCAATCGATCCTCTCATACCAAGCTCGGGGCACTTGCTTCAGCCCATAGAGAGCTTTCTTCAACTTTCATACATGAGATTCCCGATTATGAATCTCAAACCCCTCGGGTTGTTCCACATAGACTTCCTCTTTAATCGAACCATGCAAGAACGCAGTCTTGCAAGCTCGGGGCACTTGCTTCAGCCCATAGAGAGCTTTCTTCAACTTGCATACATGAGATTCCCGATTATGAATCTCAAACCCCTCGGGTTGTTCCACATAGACTTCCTCTTTAATCGAACCATACAAGAACGCAGTCTTGACATCCATCTAATGTAGGTTCCATCCTTGCAAAGTAGAAAGGGCTATGATCAAGCGGATGGTGGTGTATCCGACAATAGGTGCAAATATCTCATCATAATCCACAGCTTCCTTTTGAGAGAAACCTCAAGCAACAAAGCAGACCTTATACATTTCAGGACTCCCATAAGCTCCATGCTTGATCTTGTAAAGCCATTTCGAGGTGACAACTGATTTGTCCTGGGGTCTGGGGACCACATCCCAAACATCATTCTTCATGATGGACTCATATTATTCATTCATAGCATCCTTCCATACTTGATTCTTCATGGCTTCTTCGAACGATGTAGGCTCATTTTCAATGATAATGCTCATAATGGTCAAGTATCCCTAAGACCTGGTCGGCTTCTTGCTTTCACGAAAAGTCCCTCTAGGTGCAATATGTCTTGCACCATCTTCAAGAGTCCCCCTAAGCCATGAGGGCCTCTTCCTAGAGGAGAAAGGCCCTTGCGGAGGGGGATCAATAGGATCCATAGGTTCTTCAACATCGGGCATCATTTCATCTTCTTTTTCATCCGGCTCCCTGGTGTCAGCTTCTTTATCTTTCCTTAGAATAGGAAGATTGTCAACCTTGCTAAGAGCCATATCTTCGTCAAAGGTGACATCATGACTTATCTCAACTTCCCTTTGACTAGCCACATAGGTTATATATGCCTTAGAATTTTCGCTATAGCCAACAAAGATTCCTTTCTTTCCTGATGCACCCAATTTGCTTCTTTTCTCTTTCGACACATGAAAATATACGACTTCCAAAAATTCTAAAATGAGATACACCAGATTTCTTACCAGTGAACATTTTTTCGGGAGTCTTGGAATCCAATGCTTAATGAGGGCATTGGTTTTGAACATATATGGCGGTATTCGCAGCTTCGGCCCATAGAAACTTCGAAAGCCTTTGATCATGGAGTATGGCACGAACGGCTTCCATAATCGTATGATTCCTCCTTTCAGCCACACTATTTTGCTTAGGAGTGTATGGTGTTGTGGTCTCCCTCTTAATGCCAGCTTCTTTGCAAAAGTCATGGAACTCATTGGATTCATACTCAGTCCCATTATCATTCCTTAATATCTTGATTCTCTTCTCATTTTGATTTTCAATCAAGGCTTTCAAGTGACAAAACTAGGTGAACACTTCATCCTTCCTTTTCAAGAAGTATATCCAAGTCTTGCGAGAATAATCATCTGTGAAAGTGAGTTAATATAGATATCCTCCGAAAGAGTTTACAGGAATCATACCAAATATGTCGGAGTGGACCAACTATAATATATTTGTAGACTTGCTATGGCTTGAGGGGAATGGTCCTCTTTTGAGCTTTCCTTCGGCATATCCCAGACATGCACCTTCATGCTCTACTTTGAACTTGGGCATCCCTGTCACCATCTGTCTTACATCAGGTAGAGCCTTGTAATGAAGGTGGGCAAACCTTCGGTGCCATAGTTCAGACTGTAGAGATGTGTCGCAAGACATGACCCCCTACAGGCTTCCTCCGACTTGATATAAGGAGTCAAATCAAAAACCAAGAGTAAAAACATCTTTAAAATTATTTTTCCAAACACGTACC
Organism: Pinus taeda; assembly: GCA_000404065.3. Taxonomy (NCBI): domain Eukaryota; kingdom Viridiplantae; phylum Streptophyta; class Pinopsida; order Pinales; family Pinaceae; genus Pinus; species Pinus taeda. The sequence continues at coordinate 269,742 of APFE031352295.1, read as the reverse complement.
TTGCCATCGATGAAAGCCACCTTGCAGTCTTTGTCTTCCATTGCTGAAATGGACACCAAGTTCTTCTTGAGATCAGGTACATATAAGACTTATTGCAAATGGATCGTGTTATCTTGATTTAATTGAAGAGTAACGTTCCCTACACCCTTTACAGGATAGGTGGCATTGTCTCCAAGGATAATCTCCAAGTTTGTCTCTTTCTCTATTAAATTAGAGAGAGCTTCCTTGTAACCAGTGAAGTGCCTTGAGGCACCACTATCAAAAAGCCAATTGCCCAACGAGTCCGAAGGATAGGTAGTGGAGAGGGTTGATATCAGATAATATTCATCTTGCTTATTTTTAACAACATTTGATTCATACCTAGAGTTCCTTGATTTCTTGGAGGGTTGACCATTTCCTTGATTTCTCGCATCCCTCTTTCCTTTGCCATTGAACCTGCCATTCCTTTGATTGTTGTTGGAGTTTCCCCTAGAGTGATTTTTATCATCATCATGTGACATGTCCTTTCTATTTGGACACTTCGTCGCATAGTGGCCAAATTTATTGCAAACAAAGCATCTTGCCTTCCCTCCACCTTTCGATCTGGGCTTTCCTTTGGAATGAGCTTTAGACCCAAAATTATTTCTCATTTTGGCATGAGAGGAGAACGCAGTGGGGTTGCCTTTGTTTGAAGGCATTTCTTGCTTCACCATTCTTGTCTCTTCTTGAATGCATCTCGACATCAATTCTTCGAATCCCAGAATTTGATCATTGTTGAGAAGAGTGGTTCTAAATATATACCATTCAGATAGGAGGCCTCCAAGGGTAGTGATAGTGAGTTCCCTGTCAGGAATGACTTCTCCAACTGATAGAAGATCATTCTTGATCTCAATGATCCTTAAGAAGTAGGATTGAATATCCTCGTCCTTTCCCTTCTTAATATTCTTCAACTTATTTTTGAGGAACAAAACTTGATTTGCATCACTAATTTTAAACAAACTTATCAGTTTGTCGTAGACCTCCTTGGAGGTGTTCAACTCAGAAATGTAAGCACAAGACGCTTGTCATTTAAATCTCGGAGAATCTTCTTCACTTTGACTTCACCCTTAGTGTACTTATTCTTTGTAGCAATCGGTGCATTAATATAGTGGTATGGGCGTGGCATAGACGAGAAAAAAGGAAAGAAGTTGACACAAATTTCAATTCATTCATTGGTGATCATTCTTAGATGTGTCCTTTAGTATTGTCTTAGGTTAGCCCAAGTTCCTGCAAGAGTTTGGTGCAAGCTTCCCCTCCTGTCAGGTTGGGTATAGACATGGTACAATATTGGAGGTCTGTAGTTTATTTGGATTAAGCATAGAAATGACCTCTATACAATGTGGCATTGGGTTCAATCCTAGCGGCATGCTTGATATATTGGTTAAAATAATTGAAACTGAGTTTATGGGAAGCTAGATGATTTTATGAAAATAATTATTTTATTTGTTGCATCTGAAGATAGAGTTGGTTTTGTATGGCTAACGTAATAAACTCCTCTCGACCATTTCTTTTGAAGCCAAGCACAATATGTTTTCCAAAAGGAAAAAAAATGGTAATTTTTTTCATCATTTCTAGTGTTTCTAGTGATGTACTTGATTTATATAAAATCCATGTAAGATACATCCATTCAATGAAAGCATAATAAACGAAAATTGAAGAGGATTTAACTCTTAATAACAGAGATGTACAGCGCCAAGTAGATTTTCAGTTGATCGGTTAAGGTCTTAGGATTATAATGCTTCATATTTGAATTGTCATCTTGAACAAGATGAAACTTCTCTTTACAACAGATGTACAACTCCAAGTAGGCTTTTCAATTGATTAGTCCTAGAACTACAGGGATTCATATTTAAATTTTCCATCTTTCAGATTCCATTTGCGAGTTTTGTTTGCTTATAGAAATCCATTATTTGAATGCTTTGACAATCGACTCTAATTAAACTATCAATCAAGTACAGGAATAAATAAAATGGGGCAAGTGTTCTATTTTATACAAGTGGATCAATCAAAAGTGGCAATGGTAGAGAAATTTGGACGCTTTAATGACAGTCTTGAGCTAGGATGCCACTATCTGCCATGGATTTTTGGGTACAAAGTTGCAGGTCATCTTTCCTTACAAGTACAAAAGCTGGATGTGTGATCTAAGACGAAGACAAAGGTATGCAGTGTTTTCTACTCTATGACAGAACTACTGTTTAAGACAAAACCCAACTCTGTATTTTTTATGTTAATAAACATCCTATTAATGACTTTATTTTCAGTTTTCATTTTGGAAAGTACACGTTAAACCTTATGTCTTTGATGGTAGATTTCAGGACTTGTCTCTATTGACTTAGATTTAACCTGCTTACGGAGTTGAGAAAACCATATATGCCTTATCGTCATACTAAGAACCATGGCAGTTTGTATCTACTAATTTATGTTCACAAATTTATGTTTTGTGAACATTCAGAATCACATTTTGTTTTAGATTTGTTAAATGTTTCCATTTCCAAGTCACTAAAGAAAATGGAATGGATTGATCATTGTTAAGAAGGTTTTAGCAATCAATATCAAATTTGTTTGTTATGGTTCATCTCTTAGCATAAGTAGACTCTAGACGAAGAACAAAAACAATGGTTTCTAAGCTTTGATTGTAAGATGAAAATGTGTTAATTTAGTCCTAATTTAGCAGTCCGATATAATGCCTTTCTTTATAGTAATATACAGTTAGGGTTCTCTATTAGTGGCAACTCGGCAAAGGGATTTGACATTGTTGTTATTTTCATTCTAAAAGCCTTGACGAGTCACGATACAGAAGATCCTTAATAAGTAAATTAATAAGGTGGATTAAAAGTAAATTTTGGGAGAGATGAGTAGACAGTGAAATAGTCGACAATCATTTCATAAAAAAATTTAAAACCCCAAGAAACCATATTCTGCATAATGATAAACCCCTGTTTTAAAGAGCAGTGAGCAGTTACACATATCCAAATCTCTTATGAAATAAAAAATTAAATCACTTATGAAATCAAAAATTAAAAGCTAGCAGCAATCAGACCCACAGTGTTTGAGAAAAAAAAACAATCCCTAACCTGAAGCGCCAATGTGCAGTTTCCTTGGAGCCAATCTCGAGTTGAGCATAAGTCTGAATGGGCATATACCTTGTTAGGGAAGTAGACGGCCCAAAGCTCTTCTGGGCATGTGCAATTTAAGGATGATGCCATCCATGGCCCACCAATAATATTAACAAGACTTTCACTTTGGCGTTGATTTGCAAACTTTATGTAAAACCAATGCGGTGTCGCCGTGTACATTCTGTAAAAGTAGCAGAAAGCAAGGTGTATTGCGGTTGGCAGTTGCGGACTTGCCAAAAAAAGACAACTTCCCCTTAAATTTTTAATCCACTTGCAAATCGATTTTGGTTGCAGAGGAACTTGCGAGTTGGGTCGTTATTTGAGTAGGTAGCTTACCATTGGGCTGGTCAGTGAGGAGGCAACTTACCAAAAAAAATTGTCAGATGGAAAATAAAGGGGGCGTAATAACGTTTTGGAAAATGTTTTGGACATCAAAAATACGTCTTCCACCATTCCAGACGCGTCATGAAAAACGACCATCTACAAATTTCAACCGTCAAATACGGGCAAAATGCTCGTCAAATTCCATCACTGGTGGGAAGGAACAGATATGTTATGCAATTAAAATGCTATTTGGGTTAAGATAACGTCATTTTCATAACTATGTAAACATTAAATTATAAGCGCAACATTTTAATTAAAAATAATATTTTTACAAATGTTTTATAAATAAAACACTGTATATATCAATTAAAATATTAATCAATATTTTAATTAAAAATAATATTTTCATTTAGGGATGTAAAATAATTTTTTCCTTTCTTTTATAAAAATAATAAGAGTAATGAGGATCATGTTCACTAATTTTATAAATCATAATAGAGTATTGAGAATCATGTTCACTAAAATTGAATATGGAGTATTTTAAAGATAAAAATTTTCTTATTTTTAAAATTTTACTTATATGTTTAAAAAATATTTAAAATTGTGTCATAATTTTAATAATTTTGTTGAGTTAAAAGATTGTATTGATAGTATAATGAATACTTCGAAATTAAATTTAATTTAAGTATTAATTGGATAATTTAAAAGAAAATGTTTTTTATTTTTATTTTTAATTCTCTTAACACTGTAAAAGTCATATATTCTTTTATCTCATAATCTTTTGAAAATTAATGAACGCACCATTTCACTATATAATTTGTGAGAATTTATTTACAATTCCAATACTCAATAGTTTTTACTTAATTATTAACCCATTTAACCTAATAACCAGCTAAACTTCATTGTTAAATTTTTCATCCACATATCATCCATACTTACTTAAACTTCAGTCCCAATTTAAATTTTTCACCAAAGCAAAACCCGTAAACCATAACCATCATAATCATCTTGCGGGATTATGATCACCAATCTTAGTCATAATTCGAAAGACATCCTAACAATGATTATGATGGTATTCAATACCCAATCAACATGTTTCCAACGAAACCTTCAATCTATTGTATGAGGGCTCCACCACTTTCATACCAAACAAAGTGTCTGGTGCATTTAATATGAATGCATAGTATCAGTCTATACTAATAAGAAACAAGGACTTTAATACACCCACCGGATCCGTCTAGAGACAAGTTATTTTATTCCAATAAAAATCTACAAGCCTAAATGACAAACTGATATTTGTTTTACAGAAATTTATGGGAAGGTCCCAAATGACAAACTAATATTTGCTTTAAAAAAAATTCAGGGAGGGTTGACTCAGGCGGCGCGGGCAGAACAGACAAACTTTAATTTTACACGACTCCTAGCTTGCCCGCATTTTGATCCTTCAGTTCGGACCCTCCTCAAAACGTGCTTAGGTTAAGGAACTAGGCAGAATCCCATCTTCCTTCAACAATGTTGTGCGATTGAAGAACAAGCAGCTTTTCAATAAAGAAAACCTTTCTGCAAGTGCTCCCCAGCACGGGCGATTCCCAGAGCCATATCCACCCACAACAGCTACGGAAGAAAGTGCAGTCCATGATCTCCATGCATAGTATCCTTCTTATCTCTAATGTGAGAAGGATTACTCTAATGCTAGATTCATCTATTAATTTGAGTTATGATGGTTAATTAATGTAGTTCTTTATCATCAATGAAATATGAAGAAAGCCAGCAATAGTAGGAGACCATTCTGATTCTAGTTTATAAAGAAAGCCAGCATTAGTAGGAGACCATTCTAATTCTAGTTTCGAGAGAATAGATTATTTTTTTGACATATGGTGAATCCTTAACTGTCGGGCCTAATCTATGGGAGATCCAGAATCCATCCTCTTAGCTGCCTCTATAACACCAAAAGTACATCCAACAACCTGCAAGTCTGATATAGCCAAGACTCATGTAGCCATCAAGACAATCATGAAGAATCTACTCTATAAGCCGCCACCACAACAAAACACTGTAATCGGGTCTCCTGAGCTTCACCCAAATAAACTTACAATTAAACCACAAAACAAATTTTATGGACAAAGTTTTAGTATCAACTTCGGACTAAGCACATGAACAGTTTACCTCGCAAGAGGAACATACCTACCAGATTGTTCCTACCTGCACAGAGTATTACAGAATGTGTACCTTTCAGACACAAACACTTTTACACGTAGTACCTTTTACACAGAATGTGCAAACACTTTTCTAATTATATGTAAATGCGGCCATTCTAATTAGAGATCAATACCTGTTGCAGAGCAGAGCACATTGGAAATCATGGACAACGCCAAAACCAATAAGCAAGCAACTGTCAGAGGAATGGAAGGGAAATGAGATTTACACCCTTAAGATTTCCTTGCACGCAATTTCATTTTAAATTTTAAAAATAAATCAATAAACAAAGAAAATTGCATCTCTATTGTGAATTGGACCATGAAATAATTCTTAAGGCTATATGCAAGCGATTATTACCAGGCTAAAGCATACCTACTCCTCCCCTCGAGCGGTTAGCTTCCTAGAAATCCAAATCTATTTTCCGTTGTACATTCTGGCATCCTGCACCAAATTAAAATAGCCAGGCAAAGACAAACGGTGAGGGAAAAAAATAAAAATAAAAACTAATATTAATCTAGATGTAAGGAAGAAATAAAATGTAATGTTAATACTTTTCACAGCTACATAATCATCCTGATATTAAAGTTAAATTTTGATATAAAACTCTCAATGAGTAAATTAAGAGCATGGTTAGTAGAATGTATACCTGCATAGATTGAGAGAATGTAGACAAACAGATGAGGTTATGACAAAAATTGTAAATGTATAGACTATGAGAATCACATAACAGAATGAAATCATTTGTATATAAGGAGACTATAACAAAACCTGCGCTACGTGATTCCAGGGCCAACCGAAGAATGTACCTATTTAATTTTCATCTTCCGACTTGTCATCTCATTTCCCTAATTTCACTGCAGACCATATACGCCCTGCCTTGGAAAGTCAGCTTGTCATCGCATTTCTCCATTTTCACTGCAGACCATATATACCCTGCCTTGGAAAGTTTGAGAAAAGAAACGCCACCTAACACATGAAATACATAGATTTAGATATTAATGACAAAATAAATGACAAAGTAAGAATCATTGAGCAAGAATTGCCAGAGATAAATAATAAAAACAAAAGAACCATAAAACAATCACTGAGGCTCTGTGCCTAACCATTATCTAAGAGGCCACTTCCAAAATAATCTGAATATGTACGGGATTAAACAAAGGGATACCTGTCCATCCACTTCAATGGGTGGCCTAATAAAAATCCGAAACCCGCAACAAAGTGAAATGGGACAAACAATCGCCGTTCTTTACCATCAATGAAATGAAATATAAATAAAGCAAGCATTAGTGGGAGACACTTCTGATTCTAGTTTTGGCGGAAAATGTTTTACTATCAACTTCGTAGTAAGTACACGAGCAGTTTAACGTCAAATGAGCATCGTACCTGCCAACCAGAAGGACAGAATGTGTTCCATTCAGGCAAAGTCTTGAACGAACCACCATTTACTGAACGTACGCCAACCACAAAATAAAAAAGAGAACACTGTTCGTATTCCTCGAGAGTGGTCCCCTCCCAGTCTTCCTTCTTCGCCGGCATTTTTACAGATATTGGAGAGATAAAAAAGATATTCAATGCTGCAAAGTGCAACCTGTTTTCTAATTCTAATTATATGAATGAAAGAAAGAAATTTTAACATTAGATATAAAAGATATAGTTTATAAGAGTAGAATTTAATTTTTATATTGTTTAAATTAATGATGATATAACTTAGCTTTTTAATAGTACTTTTACCAAAAAGACAAGATAATATCAAAAAAACAGATGTTACCATATGTTACCATATTGTTATGATTGTTTCTGATATTTTTGAAAGCATTGCATTTCAAAATGAAATACTTTTCAGATTCCACAGTCTTATAATTAAAAAAATACACACTGGTTCTTCCATTGCCATTCTAATTAAAAGTAAATGATAAATATTCTTATCTTAAAAAACCGCCATTCTAATAATAAATAACAAATAACTTATACCTCAGGCTCTTATCTTAGAAAAGAAACTTAAGGACTAACACCTAGGCCTCATCTTTTTACACAATGGAAAACCTTGGACATTGCAAATCATGGACCAAGCTAAAACCAATAAGCAAGCCAATGTCAAAATAATTAAAAGCAAATGAGATTTACACCATTAAGATATCCTTGCCTACAATTTCATTCTGAAATTTAAAAATAAATAATTCAATTAAAAAAGAGAGTTAAACCTCTCTATGAATAGGGACCATGAAATAGGACAATGAGATCAATCTTAAGGCTATATGCAGGCTAAAGAATACCTGCTTTTCCACTCGAGTGGTTAATTTCCTAAATATCCAAATCTATCTTCTGTTGTGCATCTTGGAACAAATTAAAATCGCAGAGGCAAAGACATCCAAATCTATCTTTTGTTGTGCATCTTGCAACCAATTACAATCGCCAGAGGCAAAGAAAAGCACGGAGGAATATATAAACCAAGATGTACGGAACAAAACAAATTAAGATCGCCAGAGGCAAACACAAGCACGGAGGAATATATAAACCAAGATGTACGGAAGAAAATAAAATGTAATGTGTTAATAATATAGCGCATAGCTATATAATCATAAGATCTTAAAGTTAAGTTTTAATAGGTAAGTCACAGTGACTAAATTAATGGCATGGTTAACCATTTATAATCAGAATGTGTACTACATAGATTGATCATATATAAATAAAAGACTTTTTTCATAAAAGCTTAGTCTGAGAGGCAGAGGAGTAAAAGTTTAGTCTAAGAGGCAGAAGAGTTGTTCGGAAAGTTATGGAAATTTGGGTTATATTTAAAAAAGTCTGGTAGAGATTTTTGTAACTTTAAGTTATGATGGCATGGTTAACCATTTATCTAAATCGGGCTGACATAATCAGAATGTGTACTACATAGATTGACATCATATATAAATTAAAAACCTTTTTTTTGTAAACATTTAGCTTAAGAGGCAGAAGAGTTGCTCGGAAAGTTATGAAAATTTTGGTCATATTTAAAGAAAATTTGGTAAAGATTTTTGTAAATTTAAGTTATAATTGTTGAACTTCAAAACTTTAAGTGTCCTAGACTTTTTGATGGCGCTGAATCCATTTCCACCATCTAACACACGATTCAAACACTATCTCTATAAAATTTGTCGAAATGTTTTTGCCCATATTTCAACCATTTTTGACCGTCTGAGCAATTCCTCCCCTGGCTTTATTAAACTAATCCCTTCCCAAATTGCTCCCCAGCACAGAGAATTTCACAAAACCAGCTGCCATGCTACGGAAGGGCATGGAATCCATGATCTCCGTGCCTAGTATCCTTCCGATTATGTTAACTACGGTTATCAAATCATGCATTAGTATACATAACAAGATCAACGGATTGCAAAGCGCCTTTTGCCTTTTTATTTAGATCAACTACCTAATGTATCATAACAAGGGAAAAAATATTAAAGAATCTCGAATTCGAGTTGCATGGTCGAAGAGGCCATCTATTTCTTTAAATTATGATGGGTTCCTCAATTACTCTCATCATCTAGTTGTTTACCAGCAATGAAACATAAATAAATAAAAGCACCAACATGACATAATTCTAGTTCGAGTTTTGGCAAAATAGATTTTATGGACGAGGTTAGTGCATGTCAGTTTTAATATCAATGCCGTACAAAGTACCTACCTGCAAAGCGTATGACAGAGTGTGTACCTTTAGGGAAAATCCCTGTACGAACCATCATTCAGTGAGCATACACCAACTTGACCCAAACTAAACCGGAAGAGACTGTTCGTATTCCTCGTCAGTTGTCGTCCTTGAGTCTCTCTTCTTTGCCGGAATTTTCTAACAAATTAGAGAGATAAAAAAAGCATTAATACTGGAAAGGGTAAACACTTTTCTAATTATATGTCAATGCGGACATTCTAATTAGAGATAAAATGGCTGATAAAAAATACCTCGGGCTCTTACCTTAAAAAGAAAACTAAAAAACCGACACTCTGGTCTCATCTTCCCAATGGCAAACCCTCTTTACCTGTTGCAGAGCAGAGCACGTTGCCAATAATGGACAACGCCTAATCCAATAAGCAAACAACTGTCAAAACAATTGAACGCAACTTCATTGCACGCAATTTCATTTTGAAATTTAAAAATAAGTAGATCAATAAATAGGGACGAACTCCTCAGGCTATGTGCAGGCTATAGCAGGCTATTATCTACCACTAAAGCATACCTACTCCTCTCCTCTGGTGGTTAGTTTCAGAAATCCAAATCTAGCTTCTGTTGTACATCCTTCAACAAATTAAAATCGTCTGGGCAAAGACAGACACTGAGGCAAAGATGAAAAAAATAATATTAACCTTGATGTAATTATTATTAACACTGAGGCCCTTAAAGGTGATTTAAGGGATAAATAAAATGTAATGTTATTACAGCTCACAGATACATAATCATAAAGATATTAAAGTTAAATTATCTTAAAGTTAAATTTTAATATAAAACTCTCAATGAGTAAATTAAGGGCATGGTTAGCAATTTACCTAAACCGCAAGGACATAATCACAATGTGTAATTATATAAGTTCTTTTAGAGGGAAAAATATATATATTAAATATATATTTTTGTGTTCGATTCTATCTATGTTTCTCATCTTTATTTATTTATATTATCACAGGACTTGTCTACTTTTGAAACTTCTTGTCACATTACAGTTCTCTTTACAGAAATTGTGTTCACTTACAATTCGCTTTATAGTTCATGTTACAGTAAAATCCTTGCATTATGTATCAAAATACAAAATCAAAATATTTTACATGATGCATAAATTGTCCCCTGAAAGTAGTTAATGCTGCTACCATTAACCATAGCTTCTTATTCAAAAGCTGTGAAAAATAACTTACCAAATTCCTTTTGGATGCTTTATTAGTCCCTGCCTGAGACTATTAGCGTTCGATACGCAGTCAACTGGCTATTAGTTGATGCGTTGACCGCAAATATGTACCCGCTATTTACTACTTAACCAAAGTTTACCTGCGCAATTTCCTGGCAAAAAAATTTTATCCAAAGTTTTTGTTTGGAGGTCTTATTGCCGGCCTCACGTAGCCCGATGCGCTCAACCTGCGCTCAACTTGCGTTAGCCTAAGTATTTTATCGCCGCGAAGGTAAGGAATTAATTAGTTAGCGAGTATCATATTTGCTACGGATAAAAAAACAGATATGCAGAGTATAGAGTTTCGAGTAAAGGTAAGAAAAAGTTTGTGTAACATAGAGTTCACCACAATTTGCACCAGAGTAAAACAAGTTTTTTATTAGTATTAGAAATCTCGTTGATATTTAGATCACATTAAACGACCAGAAGTGTTAGTAGTTCAAATTAAGGAAAAGTGTTAAAGAATAATCTAAAATCATCGCAAATTGAGTTATTTCTAAAACCCTAAATTTAACATTGTTCATGTTAAAAGTCTTTACAATCAATCTTTTATCCAGCCATTCATTTAGCAACCGCTGGCATTTGATTTGAGTGTATTATTTATGGTTTCCCCTCTGTCCCATGGCACTCGCGTATTTTTATTTTTGACTCTACGCAACTTTGCAGGTCCCTGGCGAGAATATTCGATAATCAACACCAGGTGTGTCTTGGGCGGCCAAGAAAGGAAGAAGAAGCACCGGTCGGCGGAGGCTCACTTGCCGGCACAGAACCGCTGAAAGCAAAGCATCGTTAACGACTTTGGGTAGCTTTTAAGGAAATCGATTCCAACGTGTCACTTGCTTTCCTCACCAATCGCAGAACACCACCACCAATATCCAGTCTGTCTGCACAATTCAAAGATACATTCTTCTGTGTATTGAATTGGGAGGGAATGGGAATCGAGCTAGAGATGGGTAGAGCCAAAGAAGAGTGCTGGGTGAGGGGTGGCACTCTGGGGGCGGGAGCTTATGGAACAGTCAGCCTCGCCATGAGCAGGTCCAACGGCCAACTCTTTGCAATCAAATCCGCTAACGGTTTTTGTGTCGCTTTGGAAAATGAGTACCAGATTTTGCGGTGCCTGCATTCTCCATACATCGTTCGCTGCCTGGGGCGTAATTACAGCTTTAAGAACGGTGCAAGGTTACACAATTTGTTCCTAGAGTACATGCCAGGTGGCAGCTTGGTGGATCTGCTGGGTAGGTTTGGAGGGAAGCTGCAGGAATCAGTGATCAGATCATACACACGGGACATCCTACGTGGAATCGACTACCTACACAGCCAGGGGATTGTGCACTGCGATATCAAGGGGAAGAATGTTCTTGTGAATGCCAATGGTGTGAAGCTTGCTGACTTTGGCTCTGCCAAGAGAATTGATGACGAGGAGAAGGGCCAGGAGGCGCTGTAATTGAGAGGAACCCCTCTGTGGATGGCACCAGAGGTGGTGAACCAGGTGGAGCAGGGGCCTGCTTCTGATATTTGGTCTCTCGCCTGCACTGTGCTTGAATTGGCCACTGGCAGGCCTCCATGGAGCCAAGTTTCCAGTCCCCTCGCCGCAATGTATCGGCTTGCATGCACGGAGGAGCTGCCTGAGTTGCCTGCGTGGCTGTCACTTCAGATGCGGGATTTCTTAGAAAAGTGCTTTCGGAAAGATCACATGAAGAGGTGGACCAGTGCAGAGCTGCTGACCCATCATTTTCTGAATGAGGATTGCTCTGCCAAGGAAGCAGAGAAGGGCATTATTGGTTCGGGATCCCCCAGTATTGGATTTTAGGAATAAAGTATGGGATTCCAATTCTTCTGAAACTACTCCCACTCTGTCACTCAGCATCCCGAGCCCAACGGGAGAATGCAACACGAAAGTGAATAAATCAGTTGAGCAATGCCCAAGGCCTTCTCCTAGGGACAGAGTTATGACACTGGCCGTAGCTTGTAAATTTAAAGATGTTGCAGACATGTCTAATTGGAACACAAGCCCCGATGGTCAGTGGATTGTTGTGAGATCTTCCCGAAGTGAATTTCCAACATCAGATAAACCTTTGTGAAAATCAGACATTAAGAATGGCTCCTCCATCCAGGAGTTTCCATTCTCAGAAGAAATGTAGAGTGACAGCTGTTAAATTTGTAATTTCACTGCGCGCGCGGACCAGCAGTCAACGCTGTGTCAAAACCACACAGCAGCAAACCTGAAACCACCGGTAAGTTATCGCATCGCTTTTTGTCAAAAGAGGTTTCCGTACGAAGGGGCTCCGATGCATTTTGGAGGAGGCACGTGGATTGGGGTGACATCACCCTCAAACACTTTTCGGACTATAAATGTCGGTCAGAAGCCCCCATCCCGATGTCCTCCAGCATTTACAACTGTTGATTTACCAAAGTTGCACTGTGGAGTAAAGTAAGGTGAGAAAGAATCTTCCGATATCCATCCTCCGCCGTTCGATTAAAAGTAAATTTCTCGGCAGTTAGATTGCAAGGGAGGTGCATACGGGGTCTGCTAAACTTAAATGCAGCGTGGAGTATTACTTTACCCATACTCTTATGTTAATGCAAGGACATGTTTTTGGTAAGGTATTTAATGTTTTTTTAAGGCGCCCAATATCTATGCCATACGGGAGCATGGGGTATGTAAGATTCATTTAATTCCAAATGAATCGTATGATATATGTTTTTAATATGTGCGTTGACTCCAAGTTAATATAGAGTTGCACACGGGGAGCTGAAGAGTGTGAGTTCGTTGCAGCGAA